>SJYQ01010921.1:45135-70892 GCA_006410935.1 Redunca redunca
TTTAAATGTAATTGGTTTAAATATACCAGTTAAAAGACTGAGATTGCCAGGGAAGCTTTTAAAAATCAAGACCCTATTATGTGTTTCTATAAGAATCTCACTATATTTAAAGTTTCACGTATGTTAAAAGTATATGGAGTTGAGACAGATACATTTGCTCATGCTAATCAAAAGAGATCTGAAGTTACTATAGTAATATCAGACATGAAACAGTGTAGTTCAAAGAAAATCATCAAAAATAAAGAGACATAACATGATGATAAAAGGGTCAATTGTCAAAGGAAAGATTTTTTTAACATGTATGCACCTACTAAAAGAGTATCAAAATAAATAAGACAAAAATTGATAGAACTGCACGGACAAGCAAATCCATTATTATAGCTAGAGATTGCCATAAACTTTTTGACTAAATAGGGATGGAGACCCATTCCTGGGAGGGAGTTGTAAAAGAGGAGAAGTTTTCAAACACCAGGAAACCCTCTCACCCAGCAGGTCTATGGGGAGTTTTGGAATCTCAGAGGGCAACAGAACCAGGAGGAAGAAAATAAATAAATAAAACCCACAGATTACATGCCTAACCTCAACTCCTAGTGGAGAAGTAGCCCAGATGCTCACGTCCACTACCAGCAAGCGGCAACTGAACAGGGAGGCAGGGGCTGAACAGGGAGGTGCAGGCTGCATTGCTTAGGGTAAAGAACAGGCCTGAATGTCTTGAGGACAATCTGAGGGAGCTAATGTGAGATAGCAACCCAAACTGTGGGATAGCCAGAGAGAAAAAAAAAAAGAAAGAAAGAAAGAAAAAGAGAGAAAGCAAGAACTTTCCCACGAAAAGCTCTAACCTAAGACATGGCCAGGCCTGCTCACAAAACAAAGGACTGAGTGAATACTAGAGGAGAGCTAGCCAGCTGCAGACCAGCCGATCCCCCATCAAAAGCAGAGAGGCAGGTAGGCGACAGCCAGAGACAGAGGGAGAGGGGCTATATAAGCCCCAGAGATGGCATCCTCCACCAAACTGTGAGCAGGTCCCCAGTTGCTAACCAAGTCTTCCTGGGATCCTGGATGGTTGACATCTGCCAGGAGGGTTGTAGCCAGAGAACAGCTCCCCAGAGGAGACACATGGCACATCTGAGATGGCACTCCCACTTCGCACTCGGGAAACTAAGCCACTGGGACCAGGGAGGTGATAAGACACATTGCCCCACCTGGGAAGAGTGCACTCGCCAAGCACCTGGTCTCCTGAGCTGCTCGAATCTGGGATGGGACAAAAGGCAGGACCAATTGAGTCTGTGCCTTTGTGAAGTACCTGAGAACCTGAGCGGCTTAGACTTGGAAAGTGCACGCAACCCAGGGCCTGCTTTAGATACTTTCCCTGCAGAGCAACCTGGAACCTGAGCAGTGTATACCAGGAAAGCACAGATGCCTTGAGCAAGGGTAAACCCGATGTGTCCCAGACACTGTGAACACTCCTCACACACATCAGTGATATTTGTTTACACTGTCCCTGCCTCTCCACAGCACAACTGAACAAGTGAGCCTAAATAAGTGACCACCTCTGCCCCCTTGTGTCAGAGTGGAAATTAGACACTGAAGAGGCTTGCAAACAGAAGAAGCCAAAATAAACAGAGGAAACCGCTTTGGAAGTGACAGGTGCAACAAATTAAAACCCTGTAGTTAGCACCAACTACACTGAAAGGGGCCTATAAACCTCGAGAAGAAGTATAAGCTGGAACAAGGAACTATCTGAAACTGAACTGACCTCACACTGCCTGTAACACCTCCAGAGAAATTCCTAGATATATTTTACTATTATTACTTTTTAAATTAAATATTTGAAGTCCTTTATTACTCCTTTAATTTTCATTGTTTAACCTACTATTACCTTGCCAAACAGAGACCCTATTTTTAAAGCAAATTTCATTATATATTTTATAATTTCTGTGTTTGTTTTTTTTTTTACATATTGTATTTTTGAGAGTTTAACTTCTACTCCTCTACTCTAGATTTTTAATCTTTGCTTTTTGGTATTTACTATCAATTTTGTACCTTTAAGAATCCAATCCTCAGCACCCATATTTTACTTAGGAGTGTGATTACTGGCTTGATTGCCCTCTCCCCCTTTTGACTCTCCTTTTTATCCCCCAGGTCACCTCTATCTCCTCTCTCCCCCTTCTCTTTGCAACCAACTCTATGAATCTATTTGGGTACTCCAGCCTGTGGAGAACACTTAAGGAATTGATTACTGGCTAGATATGTCTCTCTCCTTTTGAGTCCCCTCTGAAGAAGGCTGAGAACCAAAGAATTGATGCTTTTGAGCTGTGGTGTTGGAGAAGACTCTTGAGAGTCCCTTGGACTGCAAGAAGATCCAACCAGTCCATTCTGAAGGAGATCAGCCCTGGGATTTCTTTGGAAGGAATGATGCTATAGATGAAACTCCAGTACTTTGGCCACCTCATGCAAAGAGTTGACTCATTGGAAAAGACTCTGATGTTGGGAGGGATTGAGAGGAGAAGGGGACGACCGAGGATGAGATGGCTGGATGGCATCATGGACTCGATGGATGTGAGTCTGAGTGAACTCTGGGAGTTGGTGATGGACAGGGAGGCCTCGTGTGCTGCAATTCATGGGGTCGCAAAGAGTCAGACATGACTGAGAGACTGAACTGAACTAGACTTCTCCTCCTGGTCACCTTTATCTCCCTCCTCCCTCTTCTTTTCTCCATGTAACTCTGCGAACCTCTATGGGTGTCCCTCACTGTGGAGAATCTTTTCTTCATTAACCTAGATGTTTTATCATTGGTGTGGTACACAGGGAGAAGTCTTGGGGCTACTGTAAGAATAAGACTGAAAACCAGAGGCTGGAGAATTAAATCCAAAATTTGAGAACAGCGGAAAACTCCTGACTCCAGGGAACATTAATTGACAAGCGCTCATCCAAAAGCTTTCACACCTACACTGAAACCAAGCTCCACCCAAGACCCAACAAGTTCCAGAGCAAGACATACAACGCTAATTCTCCAGCAATGCAGGAACATAGCTCTGAGCATTAATACGTAGGCTGCCCAAAGTCACACCAAATGCATAGACACCTCAAAACTCACTACTGGACACTTCATTACACTCCAGAGAGGAGAGATCCAGCTCCACCCACCAGAATACCAAAGCAAGCTTCCCTAATCAGGAAACCTTGACAAGCAACACGTCCAACCAACCCCACCCACAGGGAGCAACCTCCACAATAAATAGGAACCACAAATTTCCAGCATACAGAAAGGCCACCCCAAACACAGCAACCTAAACAAGATGAAAAGGCAGAGAAATATTCCGCAGGTAAAGGAACATGATAGTTCCCATCAAACCAAACAAAAGAGGAAGAGATAGGGGGTCTACCTGAAAAAAAAAGTCAGAATAATGATAGTAAAAATGATCCAAAATATTGAAAACAAAATGGAGTTACAGATAAATAGTTTGGAGACAAGGATTGAGAAGATTAAAGAAATGTTTAACAGGGATTGAGAAGAAATTTTTTAAAGTCATGATGTATGGCAAAANAAGCACTCTGGAGGGAACCAACAGTAGAATAACTGAGGCAGAAGATAGTATAAGTGAGGTGGAAGATAGAATGGTGGAAATAAATGAAGCAGAGAGGAAAAGAGAAAAAAAAAATAATTAAAAGAAATGAGAACAACCTCAGAGACCGTGAAAAGGGACAAACAAGGAAACTACATAATGATCAAAGGGTTAATCCAAGAAGAAGATATAACAATTATAAATATATATGCACCCAACATAGGAGCAATGCAATATGTAAGACAAATGGTAACAGGTGTGAAAGGGGAAATCAACAGTAACACAGTAATAGTAGGAGACTTTAATACCCCACTCACACCTATGGATAGATCAACTAAACTGAAAATTAGCAAGGAAACACAAACTTTAAATGATACAATGGACCAGGCATCTCCGTCCATGGGATTCTCCAGGCAAGAATACTGGAGTGGGTTACCATTTCCTTTGCCAGGGGATCTTCCCAACCCAGGGATCGAATCCAGGTCTCCTGCATTGGAGGCAGACACTTTAACCTCTGAGCCACCAAGGAAGATATACAATGGACCAGTTAGACCTAATTGATGTCTATAGGACATTTCACACAAAACAATGAATTTCACCTTTTTCTCAAGTGCACACAGAACCTTCTCCAGGATAGATCACATCCTGGGCCGTAAATCTAGCCTTAGTAAATTCAAAAAGATTGAAATCATTCCAAGCATCTTTTCTGATCACAATGAGGTAAGATTAGATATCAACTACAGAAAAAAAAAAAAAGAAAGAATCTATTAAAAATACAAAATACAAACATATGAAGACTAAACAACATGCTTCTGAATCTGACACATCACAGAAGAAATCAAAATATGCATAGAAATGAATGAAAATGAAAACATAACAACCCAAAACCTATGGGACTCAACAAAAGCAGTGCTAAGGGGAAAGTTCATAGCAATACAAGCTTACCTCAAGAAACAAGAAAAAAGACAAATAAATAACCTAACTCTACACACAAAGCAACTAGAAAAGGAAGAAATGAAGAACCCCAGGGTTAATAGAAGGAAAGAAATGATAAAAAATTAAGGCAAAAATAAATGAAAAAGAAACAAAGGAGACCATAGCAAAAATTAACAAAGCTAAAAGCTGGATTTTTGAGAAGATAAATAAAATAGGCAAGCAATTAGCCAGACTCATCGAGAAAAAAAGAAGAATCAAATCAACAAAATTAGAAATGAAAATGGAGAAATCACAACAGACAACACAGAAATGCAAAGGATCATAAGAGACTACTTTCAGCAACTATATGCCAATAAAATGGACAACTTGGAGGAAATGGAAAAATTTTTAGAAAAGTATAACTTTCAAAAACCGATCCAGGAAGAAATAGAAAATCTTAAGAGAACCATCACAAGGATGCAAATTGAAACTAATAAAAAATCTTCCAGCAAACAAAAGCTCAGGTCCAGATGTCTTCACAGCTGAATTCTACCAAAAATGTAAAGAGCTAACACCTATCCTACTCAAACTCTTCCAGAAAATTTCCAAACTCATTCTATGAGGCCACCATTACCCTAATATCAAAACCAGACAAAGATGCCACAAAAAAAAGAAAACTATAGAACAGTATCACTGATAAAAATAGATGCAAACATCCTTAACAAAATTCTAGCAAATAGAATCCAACAACATATTAAAAAGAGCATACATCGTGACCAAGTGGGCTTTATCCCAGGGATGCAAGGATTCTTCAATATTAGCAAACAATCAATATGATATACCACATTAACAAATTGAAAGATAAAAACGATATGATTATCTCAATAGATACAGAGAAAGCCTTTAACAAAAGTTAACATCCATTTATGATAAAAAAAAAAAACCCTCCAGAAAGCAGGAATAGAAGGAACATACCTCAACATAATAAAAGCCATGTATGATAAACCCACAGTAAACATTATCCTCAATGGTGAAAAATTGTAAGCATATCTTCTAAAGTCAAGGGTGCACAAGATGAAGGTGCCCACTCACCACTACTGTTCAGTGTAGTTTGGAAGTTTTAACCATAACAATCAGAGAAGAAAAATAAGTAAAAGGAATCTAGATCAGAAAAGAAGTAAAACTCTCACTGTTTGCAGATGACATGATCCTCTACTTAGAAAACCCTAAAGAATCCACCAGAAAATTACTAGAGTTAATCAATGAAAATAGTAAAGTTGCAGGATATAAAAATAACACAGAGAAATCCCTTGCATTCCTATACACTAACAATGAGAAAACATAAAGAGAAATTAGGGAAACAATTCAATTCACCATTGAGATGAAAAGAATAAAATGCTTGGGAATAAATCTACCTAAAGAAACAAAAGATCTATATATAGAAAACTATAAAAGACTGCTAAAAGAAATCAAAAATGACACAAACAGATCGAGAAATATACCATGTCCATGGATCAAAAGAATCAATATAGTGAAAATGAGTATACTACCAAAAGGGATCTATAGATTCAACACAATCCCTATCAAGCTACCAATGGTTATTTTTCATAGAACCAAAACATATGATTTCACAATTTGTATGGAAATACAAAAAAAAAAAAAAAACTTGAATAATCAAAGCAATTTTGAGAAAGAAGAATGGAATTGGAAGAATCAACCTGTCTGACTTCAGACTATACTCCAAAGCTACAATCATCAAGACAATGTGGTACTGGCATAAAGACAGAAATATAGATCAATGGAACAAATTAGAAAGCCCAGAGATAAATCCATGAATCTATGGACACCTTGCCTTTGACAAAGGAGGCAAGAATATACGATGGAGAAAAGACAATCTCTTTAACAAATGGTGCAGAGAAAAGGAAGCCCCTAGTACAGCCACTATGGAGAACAGTGTGGAGACTCCTTTAAAGAATGGAAATAGAACTGCCATGAAACCCAGAAATCCCACTGCTGGGCATACATGCTGAGTAAACCAGAATTGAAAGCAACATGTGTATTCCAATGTTCATAGAGTGCACTGTTTACAATAGCTAAGACATGGAAACAACCTAGATGTCCATCGGCAGATGAATGGATAAGAAAGCTTTGGTGCATATACACAATGGAATATCACTCAGTTATTAAAAAGAACACATTTGAATCAGTTCTAATGAGGTGGATGAAAGTGGATTCTAGTATACAGAGTGAAGTAAGTCAGAAAGAAAAACACCAATCTGGTATATTAACACATATATATGGAATTTGGAAAGATGGTAACAATGACCCTATATGTAAGACAGCAAAAGAGACACAGATATAAGGAACAGACTTTTGGAATCTGTGGGATAATGCGAGGGTATGATGATTTGAGAGAATAGCAATGAAACATGTATATTACCATATGTGAAATAGATCACCAGTCCAGGTTTGATGCATGAAACGGGGCACTCAAAGCTGGTGCACTTGGATGACCCTGAGGGATGGGATGGGGAGGGATGTGGGAGGAGAGTTCAAAATGGGGGACACATGTACATCCATGATTGATTCATATCAGTGTATGGCAAAAACCATTACAATATTGTATATTAATTAGCCTCCAATTAAAATAAATTAATCAAAAAAAAGAAGAGAGAGAAAAACAATCTAGACTTTCCAATTCAAGATGGTGGACTAGAAGAAAGTGCACTTATCTCCACCTGTGATAGCATCAAAACCACAACTAGCTGTTAAACAACTGTCCAGAGGAAGACGCTGGTATTTACAAAAAAAAAAAAAAAAATGTAGAAAGACAAAGAAGACACCATGGTGAGACAGTAGGTGGAACACAGTCCTGATAAAATAAAATCCCATACCCGCTAGGTGGGTGATCCACAAGCAACCCCACATCAGGCTTCCCAGCCTGGGGACCCAATAACAGTACTAGGAATCCCCAGGGAACCTGACCTTGAAGCTCAGCAGGATTTGATTACAAGTCTTCCGCAGACTGGGAGAAGCAGTGGTCTCTAGGCTTGGAGGGCATAAACAAAACCTTGCAAAACCAAGGCTCAGAAGAAAAGAGCAGTGACTCCACAGGAAACTGAACCAAAACTATCTGCTAGTGTTGGAGGGTCTACTATGGAGGCGTGGGTCAGAAGGGGCTCACTGCAGGGATGGGAGGATTGGAAGCAGCTGTCTGAGAAGTTCCCTTTTAGTGTAAACACTCTTGGAGGTCACCATTAAACACACCATAGAGCTCGTAGACCCTAGGGCCAAAATACTACTAGGAAGGGAGCTCAGATCCACCCATCAGCAAATAATTGGATTAAAGCTTTACTGAGCAAAGCCTAGACCTATACCAGACCCCCTTACCTGCCTCCTAAGAAATCTGTATGCAAGAAAAGAAGTAACAGTTAAAACCTGACAGGGAAAATGGACTGGTTCCAAATTGGGAAAGGAGTATGTCAAGGCTGTATATTGTCACCTTCCTTATTTAACTTATATGCAGAGTACATCATGTGAAATGCTGGGCTGGATGAAGCAAAAGCTGGAATCAAGACTGCAGGGTAAATATTAATAACCTCAGATAAGGTAACACCACCCTTATCACAGAAAGTGAAGAGGAACTGAATAGCCTCTTAATGAAAGTGAAAAAGGACAGTGAAAAATCTGGCTTAAAGCTCAACATTCAGAAAACTAAGATCATGTCATCCGGTCCCATCACTTTATGGCAAATAGATGGGGAAACAATGAAAACAGTGAGAGGCTTTATTTTCTTAGGCTTCAATGTCACTTCAGATGGTGACTGCAGCCGTGAAATTAAAAGACTTTTGCTCTTTGAAAGAAAAGCTATGACAGCACACTGAAAAGCACAGATGTTCCCTTGCTGACAAAGGTTCATCTAGTCAAATCTATGGTTTTTCCAGTAGTCATGTATGGATGTGAGAGTTGGACCGTAAGGAAAGCTGAGAGCCAAAGAATTTATGCTTTCAAACTGTGGTGTTAGAGAAGACTCTTGAGAATCCCTTGGACTGTAAAGAGATCCAACCAGTCCATCCTAAAGGAAATCAGTCCTGAATATTCATTGAAAGGACTGATGCTGAAGCTGAAGTTCCAATCCTTTGGCCACCTGATGCAAAGAACTGACTCACTGGAAAAGACTGATGCTGGGAAAGATTGAAGGCAGAAGGAGTAGGGGACAGCAGAGGATGAGATGTTTGGATGGCATCAACAACTCAATGAGTATGAGTTTGAGCAAGCTCCTAGAATTGGTGATGGACAGGGAAGCTTGGCATGCTGCAGTCCTGGGGTCACAAAGAGTTGGACACGACTGAGTGACTGAAATGAACTGAGCAAGGACCTGCTCACCAGAGCAAAACCTAGTTATTCCCGTCACCTTTTCCTCCTTCTAGGAAGCTTACACAAGCCTCTTAACCTCTTCCATCAGATGGAAGACCAAAGAAATAAGAACTACAGTCACACAAGGACTAAAACAAAAGCACATTACAGAACTTAGTCTAAATGAAAAATTAGAAATTTATGTCCTAGATGAAAGGAGAAGATAAAAACCAAGAAAAACAACTAAATGGAGTGGAGATAGGCAACCTTCCAGAAAAAGAATTCAGAATGATGATAGTTAATATGATTCAGGATCTCACAAAAGTAATGGAGGCAAAGATTAAGAAGATGTAAAAAATATTTCCAAATTAAAGAACAGAGATGAATAATACACTAGAAGAAATCTATAGCAGAATACCTGAAGCTGATGCACGGGGAAATGACCTGGAGGACAAAATGGTGGAAATCACTGCCATAGAACAGAAAAAAAGAATGAAAAGAAATGAAAACAGCCTAAGAGACCTTTGGAACAACAGTAAATGCACCGACATTTGCATTATAGAGGTCCCAGAAGAAGAGGAGAGAAAGTACCTGAGAAAATATTTAAAGAGATAATAGCTGAAAACTTCCATAACATGGGAAAGGTCATAATCAACCAAGACATAGTCAAACTGGCACAGAGAGTCCCAGGCAGGATAAACCAAGAAGGAACATACCAAGTTGCATAGTAATCAAATAGACAAAAATTAAAGACCGAGATAAAATATTAAAGGTAGCAGAGAAAAATGACAAATAACATACAAGGTAACTCACATCAGTCTATCAGCTGGTTTCTCAACAAAAACTACAAGCAAGAAGTGAATTGCATGACACATTTAAAGTAGTGAAAGGGAAGAATCTATAACCAAGTATACTCAGAAAGACTCTCCTTCAGATTTGATGGAGAAATCAAAAGGTTTTCAGACAAGTTAAGAGAATTCAGCACCACCAAACCAGTATTACAACAAATTTTAAAGGAACTTATCTAGGTAGGAAACAAGAGAAGGAAAAAAAAACTACCTATAGAAAATAAACACAAAACAACTAAGAAAATGACAATAGGATCACTCATATTGATAATTACCTTAAATGTAAATGGATTAAATGCACCAAATGAAATACATAGACTGGCTGAACAGATGACAACATGTGCATGTATGCAGTTCCACTTACTACATCATTTTGCTTGACTCCCCAAATTGTTTATATTTTATATTGTTAGGTTAATCACGTTCCCACTGAGAGTTGCAATTGTAATTAATTCTGATTTTTTACCTGGCTTCAATTGTGAAAACTGATAAATATCTCTTGCTATTGTGATTAGGTAACTATTAATCACTTAATACCATTGTATCATGATTGGTCAACAGAAAAGTAGAATGCTCTATCATCAAGATTACCATTTAATAGAGGCACATGCAATCATTCTTTAAAGTCCAGATGAATATCAGAATTACCTTAGAATTTTTTGAAAAGTACAAATGCCCAGGTTTGTTTCATTTTGTTTTGTTTTTTGGCCAGAGCTCTGGATATGTTTTTCATGAGCAGCCAAGTTTAAGAACAACAGGAATATATAAGAATATTTCATTTTATCTAGTTTCACTTTATCTATTTCATATTCAGTGTTCCCATTTCATTTACTTCAGTTTTTTTTCTTATTACTCTATCTCTTATTTTATTTTTATTTTCTTTCCCAAACCTTTATCAAATGTAGTAGAAACACTTTTGCATACATATGTATATTAATAAAATGTATAATATATATTAAAGAGCATAAATTTTTGCCTAACTAAAAAATTTATGACGTTTTGTTCCACTTGTTTAACTTAGCATGAATAGAAGCAGTTCAGTTCAGTCACTCAGTCGTGTCCGACTCTTTGTGACCCCATGGACCGCAGCACACCAGGCCTTCCTGTCCATCACCAACTCCTGAAGTTTACCCAAACTCGTGTCCATTGAGTCGGTGATGTCATCCAATCATCTCATCCTCTATTGTCTCCTTCTCCTCCTGCCTTCAATCTTTCCCAACATCAGGGTCTTTTCAAATGAGTCAGCTCTTCGCATCAAGTGGCCAAAATATTGGAGTTTCAGCTTTAGCATCAGTCCTTCCAATGAACACCCAGGAGTGATCTCCTTTAGGATGGACTGATTGGATCGCCTTGCAGTCTAAGGGACTCCCAAGAGTCTTCTCCAACACCACAGTTCAAAAGCATCAATTCTTCAGCACTCAGCTTTCTTTACGGTCCAACACTCACATCCATATATGACTACTAGAAAAACAATAGCCTTAACTAGATGGATCGTTGTTAGCAAAATAATGTCTCTGCTTTTTAATATGCTGTCTAGGTCGGTCATAACTTTCCTTCTAAGGAGTAAGGGTCTTTTAATTTCAAGCTGCAGTCACCATCTGCAGTGATTTTGGAGCTCCAAAAAATAAAGCCAGCCACTGTTTCCCCATCTATTTGCCATGCAGTGATGGGACCAGATGCTGTGATCTTTGTTTCCTGAATGCTGAGCTTTAAGCCAACTTTCTCACTCTCCTCTTTCACTTTCATCAAAAGACTATTCCATTCCCTTCACTTTCTGCCACGAGGGTGCTGTCATCTGCATATCTGAGGTTATTGATATTTCTCTTGGCAATCTTGATTCCAGCTTTTGCTTCATCAAGCCCAGCGTTTCTCATGATGTACATTGCATATAAGTTCAATAAGCAGGCTGACAATATACAGCCTGAACGTACTCCTTTTCCTATTTGGAACCAAACTGATATTCCCTGTACAGTTCTAACTGTTGCTTCTTGACCAGCATACAGATTTCTCAAGAGGCAGGTCAGGTGGTTTGGTATTCCCATCTCTTTCAGAATTTTCCACAGTTTATTGTGATCCACACAGTCAAAGACTTTGCCATAGTCAATAAAGCAGAAATATATTTTTTTTCTAAAACTCTCTTGCTTTTTTTTTGATCCAGTGGATGTTGGCAATTTGATCTCTGGTTCCTCTATCTTTTCTAAAACCAGCTTGAACATCTGGAAGTTCATGGTTCACGTAGTTCATGCAAAGATAGACACAATAAAGGACAGAAACCATATGGCCCTAACAGAAGCAGAAGATATTAAGAAAAGGTGGCAAGAATACACAGAAGATCTACACAAAATAATATCTTAATGACCCAGATAAATACAATGATGTGATTACTCACCTAGAGCCAGAAATTCTGGAGTCTGAAGTGAAGTGAGATTTAGAAATCATCACTATGAATAAAGCTAGAGGAGGTGATGGATTTCCAGCTGAGCTATTTCTAAACCTAAAAGATGATGGTGTTAAAGTGCTGAGGTCAAACATGTCTGGAAATGTGGAAAACTCAGCAGTGATCATGGGACAGGAAAAAATCAGTTTTCATTGAAATCCCAAATAAAGGCAATGCTAAAGAATGTTAAAACTATCACACAACTGCACTCATCTCACATGTTAGCAAAGTAATGCTCAAAATCCTCCAAGCAAGGCTTCAACAGTATGGGAACCAAAAACTTCCAGATGTTCAAGCTGTATTTAGAAAAGGCAGAGGAACCAGAGATCAAATTGTCAACATCCACTGGATTATATAAAAAGCAAAAGAGTTTCAGAAAAAAACATTTGCTACTGATTTATTGACTATGCCAAAACTTTTGAGTGTATGGATCCCAACAAACTGTGAAAAATTCTTCAAGACTTTGGAATACCATAACTTGTTATCTGCTTCCTGAGAAATATGTATGTAGGTCAAGGAGCAATAGTTCCAACAAGACAAGGACTAACAGACTGGTTCTAAATTGGGAAGGAGTACATCAAGGCTATATATTGTCACCCTGCTTATTTGACTTATATGCAGAGTACATCATGTGAAATACCGGGCTAGATGAAGCACAAGCTGAATCAAGATTGCCAGGAGAAATAACAACAAACTCAGACATGCAGATGACACTACTCTTATAACAGAAAGTGAATAGGAATGGAATAGCCTCTTGATGAAAGTTAAAGAGGAGAGTGAAGAAGTTGGCTTAAAGCTCAACATTTAGAAAACTAAGATCATGGCATCTGGCCCCATCACTTCACAGAAAATAGATGCAGAAACAATGGAAAGAGTGACAGACTTTATTTTCTTGGACTCCAAAATAACTGCAGATGGTGACTGCAGCCATGAAATTAAAAGATGGATTCTCTTTGGAAGAAAAGCTTTGAAAAACCTAGACAGCATATTAAAAAGCAGAGACATTACTTTGCCAACAAATGTCCTTGTAGTCAAATCTGTGGTTTCTCCAGTAGTCATGTATGGATGTGAGAGTTGGACCATAAAGAAAGCTAAGCACCAAATAAATGATGCCTTTGAACTGTGGTGTTGGAGAAGACTCTTGAGAGTCCCTTGGACTGCAAGGAGATCCAACCAGTCAATCCTAAAGGAAATCAGTACTGAATATTTATTTGAAGAAATGATGCTAAAGACAAAGCTCCAATCCTTTGGCCACCTGATGTGAAGAGCTGACTCATTGGAAAAGACTCTGATGCTGGGAAAGATTTGAAAGCAGAATGAAAAGGGGATCACAGAGGATGAAATGGTTTGATGGCATCAGCGACTTGATAGATATGAGTTTGAGCAAGCTCTTGGAGTTGCTGATGATCAGACAAGCCTGGCATGGTGCAATGCATGGGGTCACAAAGATTTGGACACGACATTGTGACTGAACTGAACTGATTCTCAGGAAAAGAATTTTACTTATTTATTGAAGAATAATTGCTTAACAGAATTTTGTCATTTTCATATCAAAGCTTAACATAAATCAGCCGTGGGTATACATATATCCCCTCTCTTTTGAAACTCCCTCCCATGTTCCTCGCCATCCCACCCCTCTAGATTGATACAGGGCTTCTCTTTGCATTTGCTGAGCTATACAGCAAATTCCCATTGGCCGTCAATTTTACATATGGTAATGTAAGTTTCCATGTTACTCTTTCCATACATCTCACTCTCTCCTCCCTTTTCCCCATGTCCACAAGTCTATTCTCTATATCTGTTTCTCCATTGTTGCCCGTAAATAAATTCTTCAGTACCATTTTTCTAGATTCTGTATATATGTGTTAGAATAAGACATTCATCTTTCTCTTTCTGACTTACATTACTCTGTATAATAGTTCTATCTTCATCCACCTCAGTAGAACTGACTCAAGTGTGTTCCTTTTTATGGCTGAGTAATATTCCATTGTGTATATCTACCACAATTTCTTTATCCATTCATCTGTTTGTGGACATTTAGGTTGCTACCATGTTCTAGCTATTGTAAGTAGTGCTGCAAAGAACAATGAGATACATGTATATTTTTCAATTTTCGTTTCTTCAGAGTATATGCCTAGGAGTGGGATTCCTGGGTCATAGGGTGGTTTAGTCCTAGTTTTTAAAGGAATTTCCACGCCATCTTCCATATTGGCTGTATCAATTTACATTCCCACCAACAGTGCAAGAGCATTCCCTTATCTCCACCCCTTCTCCAGCATTTATAGTTTGTAGCCCTTTTGATGATGGCCATTCTGATTGATGTGAGGTTATATCTCACTGTACTTTTGATTTGTGTTTCTCTAATAATGAGCAGTGTTGAGCATCCTTCATGTGTTTGTTAGCCATCTGTATGTTTTCCTTGAAGAAATGTCTTTTTAGGTCTTTTTCCCACTTTTTATTGGGATCTTTGTTTTTCTGGTTTTGAGTTATTATCAACTGCTTCTAAATTTTGGAAATTAATTGTTGTCAGTTAATTCATTTACTATTATTTTCTCCTATTCTGAGGATTCTCATTTCACCTTCTAATAGTTTCCTTTGCAGTGAAAAAGCTTTTAAGTTTAGTCAGATCCCACTAGTTAACTTTTGTTTTTATTTCCGTTATTCTAGGAGGTGGGTCCTGGAGGATCTTGCTTTGATTTATGTCATTGAGTGTTCCGCCTATGTTTCCCTCTAGGAGTTTTATAGTTTATGGTCTTACATTTAGGTCTTTAACCCATTTTGAGTTTATCTTTGTGTATGGTGTTAAGAAGTGTTCTAATTTCATTCTTTCACAAGAGCTGTCCATTTTTCCAGCACCATTTATTGAAGAAGCTGTCTTTGCCTCATTGTGCATCCCTGCCCCGTTTGTCAAAAATAAATTATCCATATGTGAATGGGGTTATTTCTGGGCTTTCTATCTTGTTCCATTAGGTGGCTGCGACCGGCAGGCTAAGCGCAGGTGGCTGCGACCAGCACACTAAGCGCAGCTGAGAGAAGCTCCACACATCCGAGGTCAGGGGCAGTGGCTGAGAGTGCCAGGCTGTGATGGTTCAGGAACAGCTGAGAGGAGCCACCCCGCACCCAAGGCCAGGGGCGGAGGCTGGGAGGAGCAAACCTACGGCCAAGGAGTGGTGGCTGCACAGGCGCAAGAGGGCCTAGAGGAGCCATCCCTTGTTTAAGGTCATGAAGGGTCAGCAGTGAGGAGATACCCCTCATCCAAGGTAAGAAGCAGCAGCTGTGCTTTGCTGGAGCAGACATGAAGGGATACCCCACGCCCAAGGTAAGAGAAACCCAAGTAAGATGGCAGGTGTTGTAAGAGGGCATCAGAGGGCAGACACCCTGAAAACATACTCACAGAAAACTAGTCAATCTAATCACACTAGGGCCACAGCATTGTCTAACTCAACGAACTAAGCCATGCCTGCAGGGCAACCCAAGATGGGAGGGTCATGGTGGAGAGGTCTGACAGAATGTGGTCCACTGGAGAAGGGAATGGCAAACCACTTCAGCATTCTTGCCTTGAAAACCCCATGAACAGTATGAAAAGGCAAAATGATAGGATACTGAAAGAGGAACTCCCCAGGTCAGTAGGTGCCCAATATGCTACTGGAGATCAGTGGAGAAATAACTCCAGAAAGAATGAAGGGATGGAGCCAAAGCAAAAATAATACGCAGCTGTGGATGTGACTGGTGATAGAAGCAAGGTCTGATGCTGTAAAGAGCAATATTGCATAGGAACCTGGAATGTCAGGTCCATGAATCAAGGCAAATTGGAAGTGGTCAAATAGGAGATGGCAAGAGTGAACATTGACATTCTAGGAATCAGCAAATCAAAAATGCATTGGAATGGGTGAATTTAACTCAGATGACCATTATATCTACTACTGCAGGCAGGAATCGCTCAGAAAAAATGGAGTACCCATCATGGTCAACAAAAGAGTCTGAAATGCAGTACTTGGATGCAATCTCAAAAACGACAGAATGATCTCTGTTCATCTTCAAGGCAAACCATTCAATATCATGGTAATCCAAGTCTGTGCCCCAACCAGTAACACTGAAGAAGCTGAAGTTGAACGGTTCCATGAAGACCTACAAGACCTTTTAAAACTAACACCCAAAAAAGATATCATTTTCATTATAGGAGACTGGAATGCAAAAGTAGAAAGTCAAGAAACACCTGGATTAACAGGCAAATTTGGCCTTGGAATGCAGAATGAAGCAGGGCAAAGACTAATAGAGTTTTGCCAAGAAAATGCACTGGTCATAGCACTCTTTTCCAACAACTAAAAAGAAGACTCTACACATGGACATCACCAGATGGTTAACACCGAATTCAAATGGATTATATTCTTTCCAGCCAAAGATGGAGGAACTCTATACAGTCAACAAAAACAAGACCAGGAGCTGACGGTGGCTCAGATCATGAACTCCTTATTACCAAATTCAGACCCAAATTGAAGAAAGTCGGGAAAACCGCTAGACCATTCAGGTATGACGTAAATCAAATCCCTTATGATTATACAGTGCAAGTGAGAAATAGATTTAATGGCATAGATCTGATAGAGACAGTGCTTGAAGAACTATGGAATGAGGTTTGTGATACTGTACAAGAGACAGGGATCAAGACCATCCCCATGGAAAAGAAATGCAAGAAAGCAAAACGGCTGTCTGGGGAAGCCTTACAAATAGCTGTTAAAAGAAGAGAAGCGAAAAGAAAAGGAGAAAAGGAAAGACAAAAGCATCTGAATGCAGAGTTCTAAAGAATAGCAAGAAGAAATAAGAAAGTCTTCTTCAACGATCAATGCAAAGAAACAGAGGAAAACAACAGAATGAGAAAGACTAGAGATCTCTTCAAGAAAATTAGAGATACCAAGGGAACATTTCATGCAAAGATGGGCTCAATAAAGGACAGAAGTAGTATGGACCTAACAGAAGCAGAAGATATTAAGAAGAGGTAGCAGAATACACAGAAGAACTATACAGAAAAATCTTCACCACCCGGATAATCATGATGGTGTGATCACTCATCTAGAGCCAGACATCCGGGAATGTGAAGTCAAGTGGGCCTTAGAAAGCATCACTACAAACAAAGCTAGTGTAGGTGATGGAATTCCAGTTGAGCTATCTCAAATCCTGAAAGATGATGCTGTGAAAGTGCTACACTCAATATGCCAGCAAATTTGGAAAACTCAGCAGTGGCCACAGGACTGGAAAAGGTCCATTTTCATTCCAATCCCAAAGAAAGTCAATGACAAAGAATACTCAAACTACTGCACAGTTCCACTCATCTCATGCTCAAAATTCTCCAAGGCAGGCTTCAGCAATATGTGAACCGTGAACTCCCTGATGTTCAAACTGGTTTTAGACAAGGCAGAAAAACCAGAGATCAAATTGCAAACATCCACTGGATCATGGAAAAAGCAAGAGAGTGCCAGAAAACCATATATTTCTGCTTTATTTACTATGCCAAAGCCTTTGACTCTAGGATAACAAGAAACTGTGGAAAATTCTGAGAGAGATGGGAATACCAGGTCACCTGACCTGCTTCTTGAAAAATCTATATGCAGGCCAGGAAGCAACAGTTAGAACTGGACATGGAACAACAGACTGGTTTATGAATAGGAAAAGGAGTACGTCAAGGCATTATATTGTCACCCTGCTTATTCAACTTATATGCAGAGTACATCATGAGAAATGCTGGGCTAGAAGAAACACAAGCTGGAATCAAGATTACTGGGAGAAATATCAATAACCTCAGATATGCAGATGACACCACCCTTATGGCAGAAAGTGAAGAAGAACTAAAAAGCCTCTTGATGAAAGTGAAAGACGAGAGTGAAAAAGTTTGCTTAAAGCTCAACATTCAGTAAACGATGATCATGGCATCTGGTCCTATCACTTCATGGCAAATAGATGGAAAAACAGTGGAAACAGTGTCAGACTTTATTTTGGGGGGCTCCAAAATCACTGCAGATGGTGACTGCCACCATGAAATTAAAAGATGCTTACTCCTTGGAAGAAAAGTTATGACCAACCTAGATACCATATTCAAAAGCAGAGACATTACTTTGCCGACTAAGGTCCGTCTAGTCAAGGTATGTTTTTTCCAGTGGTCATGTATGGATGTGTGAGTTGTACTGTGAAGAAGGCTGAATGCCAAAGAACTGATGCTTTTGAACTGTGGTGTTGGAGAAGACTCTTGAGGGTCCCTTGGACTGCAAGGAGATCCAACCAGTCCATTCTGAAGGATATCAGCTCTGCGATTTCTTTGGAAGGAATGACACTAAAGCTGAAACTTCAGTACATTGGCCACCTCATGCGAAGAGTTGACTAACTGGAAAAGACTTGTGTTGAGAGGGATTGGGGTCAGGCAAGAAGGCGATGACAGAGGATGACATGGCTGGATGGTATCACTGACTCGATGGACGTGAGTCTGAGTGAACTCCGAGAGTTGGTGATGGACAGGGAGGCCTGGCGTGCTCCGATTCAAGGGGTCACAAAGAGTTGGACACAAGTGAGTGACTGAATTGAACTGAACTATCTTGTTCCATTAGTCTATGTTTCTTTGCTTTTGTGCCATTACCATACCATATTGTCTTATTGACTATAGCTTGGTAGTATAATGTGGTTAGGCCTTCTATTTTTTTTTTTTAAGGGTGTACATGAGTTCCCAACCCTGAACCCCCTTCCCACCTCCCACCCTATATCATCTCTCTGGATCATCCCAGTGCACCAGCCCCAAGCATCCTGTATCCTGTATCGAACATAAACTGGCGATTCATTTCTTACATGCTAGTATACATGTTTCATTGCCATTCTCCCAAATCATCCGACCCTCACCCTCTCTTTCAGAGTCCAAAAGTCCATTCTATACATCTGTGTCTCTTTTGCTGTCTTGCATACAGGGTTATCATTACCATCTTTCTAAATTCCATATATATGTGTTAGTATACTGTATTGGTATTTTTCTTTCTGGCTTACTTTACTCTGTATAATCGGCTCCAGTTTCATCCATCTCATTAGAACTGATCAAATGTATTCTTTATAATAGCTGAGTAATATTCCATTGTGTATATGTACCACAGCTTTCTTATCCACTCATCTGCTGATGGACATCTAGGTTGTTTCCATGTTATGGCTATTATAAACAGTGTTGCAGTGAACATTGGGGTACACGTGTCTCTTTCACTTCTGGTTTCCTTGGTGTGTATGCCCAGCAGTGGGATTGCTGGGTCATATGGCAGTTCTATTTGCAATTTTTTAAGGAATCTCCAAACTGTTCTCCATAGTAGTTGTACTAGTTTGCATTCCCACCAACAGTGTAAGAGGGTTCCCTTTTCTCCACATCCTCTCCAGCATTTATTGCTTGCAGCTTTTTGGATCACAGCCATCCTGACTGGTGTGAAATGGTACCTCATTGTGGTCTTGATTTGCATTTCTCTGATAATGAGTGATGTTGAGCATCTTTTCATGTGTTTGTTAGCCATCTATATGTCTTCTTTGGAGAAATGTCTCTTTAGTTCTTTGGCCCATTTTTTGATTGGGTCGTTTATTTTTCTGGAATTGAGCTATAGGAGTTGCTTGTATATTTTTGAGATTAGATGTTTGTCAGTTGCTTCATTTGCTATTATTTTCTCCCATTCAAAAGGCTGTTTTTTCACCTTGCTTATAGTTTCTTTTGTTGTTCAGAAGCTTTTAAATTTAATTAGATCCCATTTGTTTATTTTTGCTTTTATTCCCAGTATTCTGGGAGGTGGGTCATAGAGGATCCTTCTGTGATTTATGTCAGAGAGTGTTTTTCCTATGTTCTCCTCTAGTAGTTTTATAGTTTCTGGTCTTATATTTAGATCTTTAACCCATTTTGAGTTTATTTTTGTGTGTGGTGTTAGAAAGTGATCTAGTTTCATTCTTTTACAAGTGGTTGACCAGTTTTCCCAGCACCACATGTTAAAGAGATTGTCTTTACTCCATTGTATATTCTTGCCTCCTTTGTTGATGATAAGGTGTCCATAGGTGTGTGGATTTATCTCTGGGCCTTTTATTTTGTTCCATTGATCTATATTTCTGTCTTTGTGCCAGTACCATACTGTCTTGATGACTGTAGTAGAGCCTGAAGTCAGGCAAGTTGATTCCTCCAGTTCCATTCTTCTTTCTCAAGATTGCTTTGGCTATTCGAGGTTTTTTTTATTTCCATACAAATTGTGAAATTATTTGTTCTAGTTCTGTGAAAAATACCGCTGGTAGCTTGATAGGGATTGCATTGAATCTGTAGATTGCTTTGGGTTGTGTACTCATTTTCACTGTATCGATTCTTCTGATCCATGAACATGGTATATTTCTCCATCTATTAGTGTCCTCTTTGATTTCTTTCACCAGTGTTTTATAGTTTTCTATATATAGGTCTTTAGTTTCTTTAGGTAGATATATTCCTAAGTATTTTATTCGTTTTGTTGCAATGGTGAATGGAATTGTTTCCTTAATTTCTTTTTCTACTTTCTCATTATTAGTGTATAGGAATGCAAGGGATTTCTGTGTGTTGATTTTATATCCTGCAACTTTACTATATTCATTGATTAGCTCCAGTAATTTCTGGTGAAGTTTTTAGGGTTTTCTATGTAGAGGATCATGTCATCTGCAAACAGTGAGAGTTTTTCTTCTTCTTTTCCAATTTGGATTCCTTTTATTTCTTTTTCTGCTCTGATTGCTGTGGCCAGAACTTCCAGAACTATGTTGAATGGTAGCAGTGAAAGTGGGCACCCTTGTCTTGTTCCTGGCTTTAGGGGAAATGCTTTCTATTTTTCACCATTGAGGATAATGTTTGCTGTGGGTTTGTCATATATAGCTTTTATTATGTTGAGGTATGTTCCTTCTATTCCTGCTTTCTGGAGAGTTTCTATCATAAATGGATGTTGAATTTTGTCAAAGGCCTTCTCTACATCTATTGAGATAATCATATGGCTTTTGCTTTTCAATTTGTTAATGTGGTGAATTACATTGATTGATTTGCGGATATTGAAGAATCCTTGCATCCCTGGGATAAAGTACACTTGGTCATGGTGTATGATCTTTTTAATGTGTTGTTGGATTCTGATTGCTAGAATTTTGTTGAGGGTTTTTGCATCTATGTTCATCAGTGATATTGTTCTGCAGTTTTCTTTTTTTGTGGCGTCTTTGTCAGGTTTTGGTATTAGGTTGATGGTGGCCTCAGAATGAGTTTGGAGTTTACCTTCCTCTGCAATTTTCTGGAAGAGTTTGAGTAGGATAGGTGTTAGCTCTTCTCTAAATTTTTGGTAGAATTCAGCTGTGAAGCCATCTGGACCTGGGCTTTTGTTTGCTGGAAGATTTCTGATTACATTTTCAATTTCCATGCTTGTGATGGGTCTGTTAAGATTTTCTATTTCTTCCTGGTTCAGTTTTGGAAAGTTGTACTTTTCTAAGAATATGTCCGTTTCTTCCACGTTGTCCATTTTATTGGCATATAATTGCTGATAGTAGTCTCATGATCCTTTGTGTTTCTGTGTTGTCTGCTGTGATCTCTCCATTTTCATTTCTAATTTTATTGATTTGTTTTTTTTTTCTCTCTTTGTTTCTTAATGAGTCTGGCTAATGGTTTGTCAATTTTATTTATCCTTTCAAAGAACCAGCTTTTGGCTTTGTTGATTTTTGCTATGGTCTCTTTTGTTTCTTTTGCATTTATTTCTGCCCTAATTTTTAAGATTTCTTTCCTTCTACTAATTCTGTGGTTCTCCATTTCTTCCTTTTCTAGTTGCTTTAGGTGTAGAGTTAGGTTATTTATTTGACTTTTTTCTTGTTTCTTGAAGTATGCCTGTATCGCTATGAACTTTCCTCTTAGCACTGCTTTTATAGTGTGTCCCACATATTTTGGGTTGTTGTGTTTTCATTTTCATTTGTTTCTATGCATATTTTGATTTATTTTTTGATTTCTTCTGTGATTTGTTGGTTATTCAGAATAGTGTTGTTCAGCCTCCATATGTTGGAATTTTTAATAGTTTTTCTCCTGTAATTGAGATCTAATCTTAATGCATTGTGGTCAGAAAAGATGCTTGGAATGATTTCAATTTTTTTGAATTTATCAAGGTTAGATTTATGGCCCAGGATGTGATCTATCCTGGAGAAAGTTCCTTGCACACTTGAGAAAAAGGTGAAATTGATTGTCTTGGGGTGAAATGTCCTATAGATATCAATTAGGTCTAAATGGTCTATTGTATCATTTAAAGTTTGTGTTTCTTTGTTAATTTTCTGTTTAGTTCATCTGTCCATAGGTGTGAGTGGGTTATTAAAGTCTCCCACTATTATTGTGTTAGTGTAAATTTTCCCTTTCATACTTGTTAGCATTTGTCTTACATATTGTGGCGTTCCTATGTTGGGTGCATATATATTTATAATTGTTATATCTTCTTCTTGGATTGATCCTTTGATCATTATGTAGTGGCCATTTTTGTCTCTTTTCACATCCTTTGTTTTAAAGTCTACTTTATTGGATATGAGTACTGCTACTCCTGCTTTCTTTTGGTCTCTATTTGCATGGAATATCTTTTTCCAGCCCTTCACTTTCAGTCTGTATGTGTCCCTTGTTTTGAGGTGGGTCTCTTGTAGGCAGCATATATAAGGATCTTGTTTTTGTATCCATTCAGCCAGTCTTTGCTTTTTGGTTGGGGCATTCAACCCATTTACGTTTAAGGTAATTATTGATAAGTATGATCTCATTGCCATTTACTTTACTGTTTTGGGTTTGGGTTTATATGCCCTTTTTGTGTTTCCTGTCTAGAGAATATCCTTTAACATTTGTTAGAGGGCTGGTTTGGTGGTGCTGAATTCGCTCAGCTTTTGCTTGTCTGTAAAGCTTTTGATTTCTCCTTCATATTTGAATGAAATCCTTGCTGGGTACAGTCATCTGGGCTATAGGTTATTTTCTTTCATCACTTTAAGTATGTCTTGCCATTCCCTCCTGGCCTGAAGAGTTTCTATTGAAAGACATGCAGTTATCCT
Organism: Redunca redunca; assembly: GCA_006410935.1. Lineage (NCBI taxonomy): Eukaryota > Metazoa > Chordata > Mammalia > Artiodactyla > Bovidae > Redunca > Redunca redunca. The sequence continues at coordinate 68,307 of SJYQ01010921.1, forward strand.
TATGAGAATCCCCTTGTGTGTTGTTTGTTGTTTTTTCCTTGCTGCTTTTAATATTTGTTCTTTGTGTTTGATCTTTTTTAATTTGATTAATATGTGTCTTGGGGTGTTTTGCCTTGGATTTATCCTATTTGGAACTCTCTGGGTTTCTTGGACTTGGGTAATTATTTCCTTCCCCATTTTAGGGAAGTTTTCAACTATTATCTCCTCAAGTATTTTGTCATGGTCTTTCTTTTGTTCTTCTTCTTCTGGGACTCCTATAATTCGATTGTTAGAGCGTTTCATATTGTCCTGGAGGTCCCTGAGATTGTCCTCATTTCTTTTAACTCATTTTTCTTTTTTCCTCTCTGATTCATTTATTTCTACCATTCTTTCTTCTATTTCACTAATCCTATCTTCTGCCTCTGTTATTCTATTTGTTGCCACCAGAGTATTTCTGATCTCATTTATTGCATTATTCATTATATGTTGACTCTTTTTTATTTCTTCTAGGTCCTTGTTAAACCTTTCTTGCATCTTCTCAATCCTTGTCTCCAGGCTATTTATCTGTGATTCCATTTTGATTTCAAGATTTTGGATCATTTTCACTATCAATATTCTGAATTCTTTCTCTGGTAGATTTCCTATCTCTTCCTCTTTTGTTTGGTTTGGTGGGCATTTCTCCTGTTCTTTTACCTGCTGGGTATTCCTCTGTCTCTTCATCTTGTTTATATTGCTGCGTTTGGTGTGGACTTTCTATATTCTGGGGATTTGTGGAGTTCTCTTTATTATGGAGTTTCCTCACTGTGGGAGGGGTTGTATCAGTGGCTTGTAAAGGTTTCTTGGTTAGGGAGGCTTGTGTTAGAGTTCTGGTGAGTGGAGCTGGATTTCTTCTCTCTGGAGTGCAATGAAGTGACCAGTAATGGGTTATGAGACATCAATCATTTTGGAGTAACTTTGAGCTGCCTGTATATTGAAGCTCAGGGGTTGTTCCTGTGTTGTTGGAGAACTTGCATGGTATGTCTTGCTCTGGAACTTGTTGGCCCTTAGTGGTGCTTGTTTTCAGTGTAGGTATGGAGGCATTTGATGAGCTCCTATCGATTAATGTTCCCTGGATTCAGGAGTTCTTTGATGTTCTCAGGATTTGGACTTAAGCCTCCTGCTTCTGGTTTTCAATTTTATTTTTACAGTAGCCTCAAGACTTCTCCATCTATACAGCACCAATGCAAAAACATCTAGGTTAAAGATGAAAAGTTTCTCCGCATTGAGGGACACCCAGAGAGGTTCACTTAACCTGTTGTTTGCCTTCTGAAAGCAGTCCTCAGAATATCATCCAGCTTCATTTTTCTAGCTTCACCACTTAACACTGGTATTCCAAAAAGGATGTATACCCTGAGGGCTTCCCAGGTGGCTCAGCCTGCAAAGCAGGAAACTCAGGTTAGATCCCCAGGGAGGGAAGGTCACCTGAAGGAGTGCACAGCAACCCACTCCAGTATTCTTGACTGGAGAATCCCATGGACAGGGCAGCCTGGTGGGCTACAGTCCACAGGGTCACAAAGAGCAGGACATGATTAAGGTGATGGAGCACACCCGAATACCTGGTAGTTTTAGCCACCTCTAATGTGAAGTTAGGAAGGTTGATTCCTCCAGCTCCATTCTTCTTTCTCAAGACTTCTTTGGCTATTCATGGTCTTTTGTGTTTCCATATGAATTGTGAAATGTTTTCTTCTAGTTCTGTGAAGAAGTCCATTGGTAATTTGACATGGATTGCATTGAATCTGTAGACTGTGTTTGGTATAATAGTCATTTTCACAATATTGATTCTTCCTACCCAAGAAGATGGAGTATCATGTGGACTCAACCATGGCAAGCACAAGTTCATCACAAGGTCTTCACCCTTGTGTCTTGCTCTTTATTCAACATTCTTTCTCCAGCTACTTGCTTGAAAGTGAAAGAGAAAGTCTCTCAGTTGTGTCCATAGAATTCTTCAGGCAAAAATACTGGACTGGGTAGCCTTTCACTTCTCCAGGGGATCTTTCTGACCCAGGGATTGAATCTTCCTGACCAAGGGTCTCCTGCATTGCAGGTGGATTCTTTACCAGCTGAGCTACCAGGGAAGCCCCAAGTCCAAAGTCAGATGATTGTTATCTCAGCTCAAGGATTGGTAAAGAGAGCATTCTTTCTTACTCAGCTTTTGGTTCTATTCAGAATTTCAACAAGTTGTATGAGACCCACTTTTAGTGGGGAGAATGATCTGTTTTACTCAGTATGTGTTCAAATAATAACCTCATCTAGAAACATCCTCACAGACACAACAAGAATAAGATTTAACCAGTTACCTGGGCATCTTGTGGCCTAGTTAAGTTGCCACATAAAATTAGCCATAACATATTTTCACACTTAAGGTGCAAACTAAAGTCAATACCTCCATGAAACTTTAAATGTCAATTTTTGCTTAACATGGGAAGAGAGGTTATACCTTTTTCATTTAAAATTAAACATCATGATTTTTCTTAAAGTGATTACCTTCATAATTAAAATTACTACATTCTGTAAAAATAAACCAATAAAAACAGACATAAATTTTTTTTAAGAATTTTGTCATTTTAG
>SJYQ01010927.1:3984-42147 GCA_006410935.1 Redunca redunca
AATTGAGAAAAATATAAAATATAAAAACATAGTAACTGAGCAAATTAATATTTGTTAAAGTACCTGAATGATGTCAATTATACTTTAATTACAAAAAGCTACCTTAATGTAGAACATAAGTGGATACAATAATAATATATTGTAATAAAATCTGGGATACTTTTTGAACCATATCAATATAGTTGACTAGAATATGGGACCCATATTTCCTTTATGGAATGCTTTCCCCACCTCATTTCACTAATATATAGAAATCCGACAGATGTGGATAGTTTTTTAGTGAATGGTTTTATATTATTTCCAAATGAACTTTTCTATTAAAAACTCCTACCATACAGAAGAAATAAGTAAAAAATGAGGAAAGAACAATCTTGCTAACCTAATATATAAACACACATACACATAATACAGAAAAATATAAGAGAAATGCTAAGATAAAGCAGTTTGATTTTCATAATGTATTTTATAAAAATAGAGTAGAAATGCTTGCTAGGAACAAAAGAATTTTTAACTTGAATGTTAAAAGATTATATATAAATATGCATGAATATATAATATATATATACATATGTACACTTGTGTTTATCCATACATATATTTATTAGTTCAGTAGCTCAGTCGTGTCCAACTCTTTGTGACCCCATGGACTGCAGCACACCAGGCTTCCCTGTCCATCAACAACTCCTGGAGCTTGCTCAAATTCATGTCCATGAGTTGGTGATGCTATCCAATCATCTCATCCTCTGTCGCCCTCTTCTCCTCCTGCCTTCAATCTTTCCTAGCATCACGGTCATTTCCANGTGGCCAAAGGATTGAAATTTCAGCTTCAGCATCAGTCCTTCCAATGAATTTTCAGGACTGATTTCCTTAAGGTTTGATTGGCTGGATCTCCTTGCAGTTCAAGAGACTCTCAAGAATCTTTTCCAACACCACAGTTCAAAAGCATCAATTCTTTGGTGCTCAGCTTTCTTTATAGTCCAACTCTCACATCCACACATGACTACTGGAAAAACCATAGCTTTGACTAGACGGACCTTTGTCAGCAAAGTAATGTCTCTGTTTTTTAATATACTGTCTAGGTTGGTCATAGCTTTTCTTCCAAGGAGCTTGTCTTTTAATTTCATGGCTGCAATTACTATCTGCAGTGATTCTGGAGCCCAAGAAGATAAAGTCTCTCCAGTGAGAGAAACAGTAGAAACTTTGTTTCCCCATCTATTTGCCATGAAGTGATAGGACCTGATGCCATGATTTTAGTTTTTCAATGTTGAGTTTTAAGCCAGCTGTTTCACTCTCCTCTTTCACTTTCATCAAGAGGCTCATATATATATATATATATATATGGGCTTCCCAGGTGGCACTAGAGGTATAGAACTCGCCTGCCAATGCAAGAGACATGGGTTGATTCCTGGGTTGGGAAGACCTCCTGGAGGAGGGAATGGCAACCCACTTCATTATTATTGCCTGGAGAATCCCATGAATAAGTGTTACACTGTGAATTAAAATAGGGTAATATAGAGTATAATTGAGCAAATATTTCAGAAGGTCCAGTCAGGGAAGACCTAAGAGGATGATTGGAATATCTAATCTATAATCCATTGATAAGAGAAAGCCATAAAAGGAAAGGAGGAATGAATATTCTGGACATTTGCTGTACAAAGACACTGAAGAAGGACTAATGATGTTTTTGGTATAACAGTATCCTCAAAGCTACCTTAATTTAATCTATCACAAAGTTCATGGATATCATATTTATTAAACTCTATTATATATATCTTAACATATATAACAAATAGATGGGGAAACAGATGGCAAATAGATGGGGAAACAATGGAAACAGTGAGAGATTTTATTTTGGGGGGCTCCACAAAAACTACATATGGTGACTGTAGCCATGAAATTAAAAGACGCTTACTCCTTGGAAGAAAAGCTATGACCAACTAGACAGCATATTAAAAAGTAGAGACACTGCTTTGCCAACAAAGGTCTGTCTAGTCAAAGCTATGGTTTTTCCAGTAGTCATGTATAGATATGAGAGTTGGACTATAAAGAAAGCTGAGAACCAAAGGACTGATGCTTTTTAACTAGTGCTGGAGAAGACTTGAGAGTCCCTTGGACTGCAAGGAGATCAAACCAGTCAATCCTAAAGGAAATCAGTCCTGAATATTCATGGGAAGGACTGATGCTGAAGCCGAAGCTCCAAAACTTAGGCCACCTGATGCGAAGAACTGACTTATTGGAAAAGACCCTTATGTTGGGAAAGACTGAAGGTGGGAGGAGGAGGGGACGAGGTTGAGAGGATGAGATGGTTGGATGGCATCACAGACACGACGGACATGAGTTTGAGCAAGTTCTGGGAGTGGTTGATGGACAGGGAAGCCTGGCGTGTTTCAGTCCATGGGGTTGTAAAGAGTCAGGCATGACTCAGCAACTGAACTGAACTGATATATATCTTAACCTTCCAAGTATCTTGGAGGTGTGTTAAAAAAGTATATGTTCTTATGTTCTAGGAACATAAATATGCATTTAGCTGATGAAATGGGACAGTCATGCTTTGTCCCCATTTTCTGTCTTCCTTAGACAACTGTGGGAGGAAGGGTTTTAGGGAATAACATGGAAACTGGATGACTTCTCCTACAGCAATTCTACAAAGGCTTTAACAAAATTCTTGAAGCCTTGCAATATAATTTTCCTGGAGCCGTATCATAAAACACATACTGAAATGTTTGTATCTGTAAAAGTTAGGAAGGAGGAGATCTTTTTCTCTTTGCACTTTGAGGGGATGCTGAATCTATATCATCCTGATCTCAAAGAGGGGATTACTGAAGTGCAAGTCCCACAAAATCCTTAGGAGAGACACAGAGACTGAAGACTACTGTGCAAGATTCGAAGTATTTCACGTTTGCTTTGTGCAACTATCTCACTATTCAAATATATGCTTTCCTTAAATTTCTGAAGTAAAATACCATATGAATTAATATAAAAATAGTACAATGTGAAATATCAGACCTTAAGTTCAATTTACCAAAGGACCATTTTTATATAAAAATGATTCATAGTCAAGGTGTCATACAATATTTAAAAGTATCTCTCAAAGAAACAGGACTCATTTGAGGTAATTAATCATAAGTTTAATATCTTAGGTGTTGCTGACCATAAAGAAACTTTAAGATATGGAATAGCCAAACATGAGTTTAGTCTTCCTTGCCAAATGAAGCACTGATGTTCTGCCAGCCCAGCTCACAGGAAGTATGTGAAATGAACACAAAAGCAAACAGGCCTTATGCTGCCTAAGGGAAAGTCAGCAAGATGGCAGCTTCAATCATTTGGAATAATACTAAAGCCGCCTTAGGCTTTTCTCAGAATGGAAACATGTCACTATTGCTGCAATATTCCAACAAATCAGAATGGAGAGAAAAGAACACTTATGCAATCACGTCCTGGAAGGGCACTTTACTCAACATATAAGTGGAAAATAATTATAAAGAAATTTCAGAAAAATTGTCAGTGAACTTAAATGACTCAGGGAAAAATGTTCTTTCTTTCAAAGCATGTAATAGATTTTTAAAAAGCTTAGCACTTAGAAACAATTTCCTTTTACCTTCTCCTGAAAGAATTATTAATGTAAAGACAAATTTTTATGAAGCAGTAAGTGAAAGGTTTGGGATTCAAGCTGCCAGTAAGAAACACTCATTCCCACCGACCCCCCCGCCCCACCACCAATACAGTACTATTACTTTGGAAGTTTGATCAAAGGGAATAAGCTTTCACAACATTTATATAGGAAGTTAAAAAATACTTCAAATATTTTGGGAACTTACCTAATCAGTATACTTTTAGCATGTGTCTAGTCATGTAGCCATCTTTGGTCAATCATCAAAAAATCAAAGGCAAATTGACATGACTCAAGCCTAACTTTAATACCGCATGATTGTGTCGTGTAAGCTTGTTTTGTGTGAGAGCTGCTGTGGTTTTAGCAGAGAGATTAACAACCGGACCTAAGCTGGCCTCCAAACCTTGCCCTGCTGATGCCTCAAGCTCTTTGAAGTCTGACCATCATACCTGGCAAAACAACAGTGGGAACTAGGATGGTGTCAGATCTAATCAAATTGTTCGCTGCAGCATAGCTAACTGTGGGCTTCACTAATTGGCCCAATTGCGGATTATACCTTTTGCTACAGATTCAGGACAATAATTTAGTTAAATGATGTTTTTTTTTTCCCCTTATCTCTTCTAATTAAGATTCCAAAGTGGGAAGAAATAGGATTAGACAGAGTCTCAAAACTGTGTTCCTCTTAAGGTGGTATGCACTTCTGATAGGCTCACTGTGATGTGTGAAATATATAGAGCAGAATAGTAACCCAGCTTCTGGAGATGCTGTGAAACCTATATGATATTACTGTATGTCTACATCACTTGAGAATTAAAGTGCAAATATGGAGATGGTAATAAAATGAGCATTAAAATGTGAACAGTATAAAATATTTCTACGGTTACAGAATGTTTATTTGGGTTAACTTTTGACAAATGATTTTATCTATATGAATAGATGTCTATGTTCCACTCTGGTTTTCTTTTGCTGACTGCAGTATATTTGGGATTTGAAATACCAGTTAATACTTGTGCAGGGCATCATTATCAGAAAGGTTTACCTGGGCTACATGGTTCATGGTACTACAACTTAATAATGCTCCTGAGCCACACACATATGTTTGGCTATTTATTTATTTTTAAAGTTTTTTTTTTTGGATGTGGACTATCTTTGAAGACTTTATTGAATTTGTTACAAAACTGCTTCTGTTTTATACTTTGGTTTTCTGGACATGAGGCATGTGGTATCTTAGCTCCCCAACTGAGGACTGACCCTGCAGCCCCTGCATTGGAAGGTGAAGTCTTAACCACTAGACCACCAGGGAAGTCCTGTTTCTACTTTATAAATTTTAGTGACATAACTGTGAATTGACACATAACTATCCCTTCTCCCTATCTCTAGATATGGTAAGCATGCACTCATCTTTCTACTTCTCATTTAAAAATGAGAAAAGCTATTAAAAAAACGTAGGGGAGTAAGGAAACCTAGGATCAAAGATAGCATGCAACACTCTAAATTTTCCAAGGTTGTCATAGTGACTGACACTCTTATAGTTTGCAAAAGCCTATGCTTTTCTAATATGTAAAAAAATCTCAAAAAAATTCTACTGAATCCTATCAAGTATACTATACTATTAATATAAAGCAAATGTATATGGATGGCAAATACTACTCTGGTCTTAATACTTAAGAATAAATCTACTAAGTATGTAAAAATAACAGTTAATAAATGACAGTTAATCAATTATTCTGTGAGAAAAAGTTCTTGGTGATTGGAAAAGTGCTGAGGTCCTGTATTCTGAATTAAGGGCAAATTATAAGAGACAAGTTTGAGTAAAACTGATGCACTTTGATTTTCTGAACTTTTAGTATTCATTTAGCATGTAAAATATGATATTTATGATACTATTTTTGAACCAATTAAAAGGCTATGTAAGTATTGTTTATCCTTATATTGAAAATCTGCAGTGAATAGTAGAAGTCTTTTGCTTATTTCAGCATACCCCTGTAACCGCACTTCCTGATGTGAACTTCAAAACACTGAATCTTAGAGCTGGAAAACAACTCCATCTCCAAAGCAGAAAACATGTTTGTAATAACCTTAATAGAGTCTGGATCTAACGTAATAACACATTATTATCATTTATATTAGAAAACTTGATTACTAAAGTGTGTCAAGATATGACCAAGCTGAACAATACAAAATTAAAACAGTACAATAATGTTAAACTCAGGTAAAAATGCTAATCTTATGATGTCATCAAATTAAATGCAGTCACATTTCAAATCCTACCAAATCTCTTAGGTACTATAGTTACGCCATAATTACTACTACAGACAGAAAACTGGTTAATGAGGATCCCAATGTTAGAAAAGCTTTAGAGAAAATTAGAGAAACTGAAAAACTACAATTCTAAGTAGTTATTTCAGCTTGGAAGTAAAGTTATGTAACCAGCTTATACATTTTATAGAACTTAACTGAAAAGGTAGTGTTTATAGGTCACCTGACTAGTGGAACTTACATAATATTTATAGTTCCATTATTTGGGCTATTCTTTAAACTGTACAATTTATCTGCATTACATATATTTCAGCAAAGATTTTATACCTACTAAGTCTATGACTATTCTTAGTTTTGGGACAGATAAATACAAAGATGAACAGGACATAGTTTCTATATATCTAGTCTATTGTTATACCTTTTAAAGCCTTTTCATATAAAGTATTTAATCACAATATAGAAAATATAATAAGCCAGAATAGTGCCAGGTATACAATAAAGGCTTAACAAATGCTAACTACGAGTAAATGGAGCTACGGTAAGGTCAAGAAATAAACAGTATATTATGGTTAATCAAATATGCTAATCATATTTGCTAGAGAATTACTATGTATGATTTACAAAGGTTATCAACATTCAGAGAACTGGAAAGCTTTTTCTTTTAACCCGAAGCCATGTTGAATCAACTTTAAACTTTCTCTTTTACTTATTCAGAATGCATCTCAGGATTTTAGGGTCGTTACTATAGATATGATTCTGCTGTTGTTTTGGTAGGGGGGCTAATTTATACAACTTTATAATTAACAAATACTAAGTATCAGTAAAATTTACTGTGATTAGACAAATGCTCCCACCTGAATCTGGACAAATACCAATACATGCTCCGAAAAGGAAGAAATATTCTTTCACCTTCTCCCAATCACTCAAAGAAATTAGAGATTACTGATTAAAGTTGTTCTACCTATTGGAGGCCCTGGGTAGCTGTTATAAAAACATATTCAGTTTTCATATGTAAAAAAGGCAATGATTTAATAAATCAAAGAAAAGGGATGCTAAAAATAGGCATGAGGGTTTTTACTTGTTTCTTCTGTCCCTAATTTCCACTTGTGCCACCTTTTGAGACCATGTTACTCACAGTAAATTCCAACATGTAACAAATCTACCTGCCTGGAATCAGAACTAAGTTATTTTTGCTTTACCCGCTAAAACCACCTTTCCTTCTGAAAGTAAGACATGGATTCAATGTCTGGCACATTAGAGCCTCAAACTACATACTAAGGTAGTGTACATCTCCTCATTTTTTAAATATTGAGGCAGATTTAAAAGATATTAATTTGTTGAGTATATTAAAACACTGTCACTCGATAAAGGAATCTTTCCAGCACCCGGGAGATTTCCTACCTGTTTCCAAATGTATTTTATAACATATAATTTAGTGCTATATTTAAAGCACCAAATCTTTTTGTGAAGATATGATTTTATCCAGTATGTATGTACTTCTGTTAGCTTTGATTCTTTAACTGTATTTTTTCTACTTACTAAATTGAATGTTATGGCATAAACAAGTAAGTTATTTAGAATATGTTTCACTTTTATTTCTATACTTAAGAAAAAACCATATTCATTAGGTTATAAGCCCAAAAGGTAAAGGATTTGATCAACTGTACTGAGTATTAACTTTAAAAAGAACCACCACCTACTTGTGTTTTGTTTTCAAATACTGGTTCCAAATCATAGGGTGACTAATTATATTGGTTCTCTTAGTTTAGAATAGCGGGAAGAGAGAGTAATGGAAGAGAAACCGAGACCTTTTATCAGCTCCAGTGGCAACATATAGGCACTATGAGAACCTAAAGTTATTCAAAGGAGAGGTCCCACTTGACATTATATAAGTCCTTTATCACCAATGAAAAAACACCAGTTGTGTGTGTGTGTGAGAGGGAGGGAATAAGCATTCATATTTTTATGAATTCATATTCCTGTGCTGACCATCTTCTCAGGGTGCAATATTTTTTTCACTAGGGATTCTTGTTGCTTAGTTTGTATGGTGACAGACATGATACCTTAGACCTGCTTATCAGAATACTCATCTTGGGAGAAAGGTGCCACATGGAGAAAAAAATCTTACATCTTTCATTAAATATATAAATTCGACCTAAAAGAAAATGAGGAGGCATGCTTTCCTTGTGATGTTAACAACTGTTAACCTTATCCCTCTAAAAGTGTTAGCAGTATTATGGTAAATTACTCAACATTCTGTCAGAAAAACTGAAGCAGTATTGAACAATTACAGTGTTGGGTTCCATTTCAATGGTTTCTTTCGAGAACTAAGGCAAATTAGCTCAAGAATCACTATTTCTACACTCTCCTTTTTTTGGCTTTAAGTGGCTTTTGAAGGGAGTATCCCCAGATGAGAAACTTCCAACACTCCTGCAGAGATGACCTGCTTGAAGAACTGGCTGCCTGATTAACTATTAACTGCTCTCAATAGGATTAGATAATTAAGGACATTGATGACCATTAATTAGGAGGAGGGCACATTAATTTGTCACTGGATAGGGCCCTTACAATGATTTATAGGTTAGTGCTACTTGCAAATGTGAAGGGAAAGAGAAAAAGAGAGAGAACCATTAAGTTACCTTATCAAGTGGCCAGCTAAAGAGGGCAGAGGGTCAAAAAAGGGCCAGAATGGTCACTTAAGGGTGAAGTCCCAAACACCAAAGCAGTGCCAAGCCACATTGACCATCATTTGGTGATGAAGTTAAAAATATGCTAATTTATTGGTCGCAATTCTCTCTTTTTATGGTTTCAAGCAGTTAAGACAAGTGGCCTGCTTAAGAGCTTTTCATTTGAAAAGAGATTAAACAAAATGGTTTGTCAAGGCTGCTTGGCTGTTTTATGTCTTTGTTAAAAAAAAAAAAATTGCACCGACTATACTGATAACTATCACATCATCCAAAAGCCATCTCTCTCTCTCTCTTCTGAGCATTTATTTCATTAATAAATACATCAACTTTAATTGCTTAATAGTGCTATGTTCATTTGCTCTTTAGCAAGATTAAGTTGAAATAAATCTTTTGTACTACTACTTTCTGTCACTATTGCTGGCATAAAAGTCACAAAAAATGTTTAAGTTTCTGTAGAAATTTACTTAAAGACACTAGTGTAAATTATACTTTGTTTTATTCAGCACAGAAAGCAGAATGGTGATTTCACGACTAGTAAAGAAACCTGCTTTTAGAATGTAGATAAGAATCCTCTATTCTTCGGCATACACAATTGTGGGTATCATTCACATTCCACACATAAATAAGCACAGCTCATTAACATTTCATTAAAGATGCTTTTGAATGCCTTGGAAATATGCATATCATACTTACCATGTAAGTTTGGAGCTTTCTTTTTAACAGACATTTAAAAGAAAATCATTTTTGCTGTACCCTTCTGATATACCATTAGAATAGAAGATAAAAAAGAATGTCTAAAATAAATTATTCTGTTACAGCCAAAGCATGAAATATCGNATGAACTGCATTAAAGTTAAAAAGAAAAAAAAAGAGAGAGAGAGAGAGACTTTTACCTCAAGACTGTGAACTCAAACATAAAAATTCTCTCTTACCTCAATGGTGAATAGCTTCTTTTTTAATTTAAAAGCTAAGTCTTTGACATCTGATATATCATAAATCAAGTTATTAAGCCGAGGAATCTGCCGTATATGAATAAGACCTTGTGGAAAGGAAATGAAAAGAAAAAAAAAATTCAAACACGCTGTCATTGGATGCATAAATTAAAGAGTCTTACAGCAGAATTCTGTAAATTTACACACAAGCATCCTCCCCCTTTTAAAACTGGAGCTTACTACCAGGAGCAATGAAGCAAATGGTGTGATTATACTCAAGTAATCAGGCAGAATAAGATAAACAGAAATCCTTGTGCGAGGAAAACTAATTGCACTTTGGTACAGAAGTACAGATGTAAAGAGGGATCTTAATACTTGTCAAAACTACAGCTGGCTTGTGTGTGATTTTCTCTTGTATTTACAGTAAGCAAATATGGCTATCACCTTGCGTGCTGCCCACGGCACCACTGAGTGATCTTTATTTTATTAAATGCACCAGTAAGCAGCCAGCAAAACAAGGCTTATGGGTTACTGATAATCAGTGAAGCACTAATGAAAAGTATTTCATTTTATTCACCTTATTAATGACTTGAACAAACCAGTGAAGAAAACTACATTTCAGAGCACACTCTAGGATCAAACATTAACCCCCACGCCATCCCAAGACACTCATTTCTGTGGCATGTCAGACCTTCATGGAGCTGTTATAAGCTTTGTAACAGTGCTAGGTAAACCGTGAGCTTTGGCCTCTTGTCAGCAGAAACACTTGCTAATTTTTTCTGACAAGGGCACTGGATGGTTTTTGTGCAGCTTAATGCAGTTTCTGACTAAACTCAGGGTCATTTGCCACAGATGAAGACACGGAAGACTCTTCAGTGCATCTCTCTGCCTGACTCAGCCCATATTTAAAAATCACCATTCCAAAGACACTGATCCTTCAACACTGGGAAGAAGGCAAAGCCACATTTGAACAAATTAGATAAATCTTATTTATGTAACTGCTTCACTAGTACAATATATAGTTTTTTTTGTGTGTGTATTTGGATACTTAATAATGTATTATTGTTAGTTTAAAAAGGTCAACCTCCATTAGAAATGGCCTCTTCAAAAATATCACTAAAATATCTGACAATTTTTTAAACTTAAGAAAATGCAAAAAGTGTTATTAAGAAGATAGCTTTTACATACAAATTAAAAATATCCCACATGGAGCTTTTTAGTAAAATGTATTAGAAATAATCACACCATACATTTGCACATTTCTCATTTTAACCTTGCAAGTGTTTGTTAAGCTAACTATTAAATCAGGAGGCTTTACAGAATGTATCAGTGATTCTCAGGTTCTTCTTATTAACAGAAACTACTCATCATCAGAACCACCCATTAATCTGTGGGGAAAAAAATAATCAGTCCAGAGCGTACAGTACAAAAAAATTAAAGCTTTTCAATCCTTGAAATGTTTCAATCAAAATAATATTTTTTGAATACAAAATATCACTTATATTATACCAAACTTATAAACTCCTAGAACTTATAAATGATATTCAGACATAAGTTATAAAGGTAATGTTTAACTTGAGTTGTTTTAAAAGAAAATGTAAATAATAAAGTATTTTATCCAGTTATAAGATACTTAAGTCCTGGAGCTATAAACAATACCATATCGTAAATTTAAAAGCTGCCAAAAGAGTAAATCTTAAAATTCTCATTAATAGAGAAAAAAAGGTGTAACTATGTGTGGTAATGGATGCTAACTAAAATTATTGTGGTAATTTCTCAGTATATATATATAACATTATGCTCTATACTTAAAACTAATATAATATTACACATCAATTACAGCTTAATATAAATTTTAGAAAAAGAAAGGGAAATAGTTTAATCTGAATAATTCTCTTTCTATCAAAGCAAACAGTAACATAGTAAATGAATAATACAGAGGGTTAAGCTGGGCTGATACCAAACGCATTCTTATGCAATGATCATGAGGTAAATTATTTTACATACTTTGTGTTCAGAGTTTATATTTTCTAGCCTTTTAAAAAATATTTAACTATTAGATCGTTATTTTTTAAGAAGTTTTATGTCAACTCTTCAAAGCACTAGTGGTTGTAAGTATCTTATAAGTTTTTACTTGATAGACTCTAGAAATTGCCACAGTCCTATGATCACAATCTTACAGGATCTTGTAGCAGGCTTTAAATAAGGTATTCAGTCTTTAGACTAAGGTTTCCATGGAAGTTAGTAGTTCCACAATAATAATAGAAATAATTAGTATTTACTCAGAAAAAGGAAACAGGTAAAAATCGATTATTTACCACACTCTGTTCTTGCCTGGAAAATCCCATGGATGGAGGGGCCTTGTTGGCTACTGTCCATGGGGTTGCAAAGAGTTGGACAAGACTGAATGACTTCACTTCACTTAATATTCAGTTTAGAGCTAAGATAAGAATAACTACTAAACTTATCCTATTTCAACAGTTCTATATGGAAACTTTTATTTAAAAAAAATCCCCAAACTAACTTAATGACTAAAACATTATTAATAGCTTCAAAAAATAAAAGTAGAAAGCCTGGTTAATTGACCAGTGATTATACTAGGGTAGTAATACTTTAAATTTGCTTGTAACTCCAGCAACAAAATGAACAAAGTCCAAATATAATAAAAGACGTTCACTTTCTGAAAATGTGATTGACTGGGACTTTTTAACTATAATACTGTATGAATTTTATTTATCATACAGTTAAGCTTTGTAAAGTATAAATCACTATACATAGCTGCTATTATAATTAATATAATATTTATTTCTAATATGGTTAATAAGTATGACTGATTTCACAGCAACTTTAGGTACAAAATGTACCTCTGACTGATCCACGCCTTAGTATCTGGGTTTGAAACTTTTCAAATAGTTACCATGGTTCATAGAGTTAATGCAGCTTGGTGAGAAACTGCCATAAAAAACTGGCCAGGAAGGAAAAACATTTAACAACAGATTTATTATAAAATAAAATTCATGTTACATGATGGTAGATATTTGTCAAGATTCTTCCAGGCAACAAGAACAGGCCCCTTTCACTCTTAAAGGTGTTGCTTACCATGATAATCCTTATATAATGGGTTGGTTTCTTTCTCAGAACCAATAAATGATTCCAGACCAACTACTGTATCTGACAAGTTTGTAACACGGGCAATAACTGCTTTATTCTGTAAAACAAGGAAACAAAACATTCATGTTATATTTAAAATACAGCATCTAGGCAGTGTCATGCCATCTCAATGACAAATTGTAGAGAACACATACTATCAACATAGAGAAATAACTTAAAAGTTAAAGCTACCATGGGCAGGAAAATGGATGAAAAATAAGCCCTTAATTGAAAATTCCAGCCCATGAAGGTATGCTATTCTAATTTGAAGAGCTGAGGGGGTGTGCCTTAGTTTTTGTAGAAAACGTTAAGTACTTTTTCTCTTAAGAGGCAAAGCTACCTTTATTTTCATATACTATTAGTTTTCAAATTACCCATTGTCCATGGAAAAATCTGATGAACACTAGGATTCAGAAGCAGTATACAGTAAGTAGAATATGGAAGACAAGGTTCCACTATCATCTGTCAGCTGGGACCAGGTCCCACCCCTATAACAGCTGAGGTCCTCTTTTATCATATTAGAAACATGTAAGGATCTGCAGCTAAGAGTCTGCAGCATGACTAGCTCTGGAGTCTTCCATTATTTCTTTCCAAAGGCTGCTATTTGGCTCTGGGTTAACAATAAAGGCAAAGAAAAGGTGCTAGACGACCAGCACTAGACTAGTAGCCCCCCATTTCTTCCCAACACTATCAGACCTGAACCAAAAGTACTGCTGAACAATACATTATAAAATATAGTGTACATAATGTACACTATGTACACAATGTATATAATGTAATATAAAAATACATCACATTTTAAATATCGATAGTTCTAAAATACCCAGAATTTCAAGGCTATAACACATATAACAATTAAAAATATAACCATTTAATACTCTTCAGGTTTTCTTGAATTATTTTATTTAATAAAATTCAATCTGCCTTATAACCCTTNTATAACCCTTGATAGGGTGATAGGTTAGTAAATTATTTTAAAGGTTATAACATCTTAGAAAAATGTCTGATCTGGAGATCTAGATAAGTTGAAAAAAATTGTTGCTTTTAAAATTTTGATAACTTTGAAACTCCTATTTTACACCCTGGTAATGTCTACCATTTTAAAACTAATCTTTTGAAGAAGGATGGGAAATGTAAAACAGCGGAGACAACTTAGAGTCTGATACTATATCCCTGTAAAAGAGAAGTCCAAATACAATCATACATTCACTTTCTGAAAATGTGATTGACAATTGAACTTATGGGTATTCCCCTGTTTCTTAAGTCCTCTTAATAAAGACTGCATAAGAATAAAAAATAAAAGAGGGCTGGTCAATACTACCTGGTTTGAAATATACAGTAATCTGTCACTAAATATTATGTTAAAGTGACTAGTTAACTCACATCTAGGACAGTACTTTTGAAACTCCTCTGTAGAAATGTATATTATAAAAAGAATATTATAGCCTTTGAATTAGAACTCTTAAAAGGAAGCAGCAAAAATAATTATCCTTAATTGTCTTTAATACTTTCAATCACAGGGGCACCAAGTATAGAAAAACAAACATCATTTGGAAATGCCTATTTTTTCTAAGGCAATTTTTCATTCAATGGTGAGAAAATAATCCAGATTGATCCCTTACTTTCAGTTCTATGCCACAGGGGATGGTCCTACTCCAGGAATAACAGGGGTTTCAGAGGCCATAAACACACTCCTCTCAATATTTCTTTAGCCAAAGACCATTATATCAAACTCATCCAGGTTGGGTTTCAGCCAGTTATTCTTCACCCAAACAAAAATGTCTGCCAGACATTCCAACAGCTGGGAGACAGTTCACAATGAGTCAACTTGAAAATGATTCATTGTGCTGAGTACTGAACAATGTTGGGGTGGGGGTGGGGTAAGGCTGAGTTGGTTGTAGAGGGTGAGAACAAGTGGGAGAAGAATAACCATGTGGTTCTCCCATTAAGAAGGATCTTAGATAACCAGCAGACTCTTATCATTTCATTTTTAGGATAAACTCAACTGGGAAGAGTACTCCTGTCATGGACCCTCAGATGAACAAGCACTTATAAAGGCTACTGACAATATTTCTTATTCAAAAAGGTCAGATTTCCTTTTATCTATACTAGAAGACTAAGCCTTTGTATCTAAATAGCTGAAGCTAAAATTATAAAAGTCAATTTCTGTTGGAATTCAACTATTAGGATTTCAGTGATATAAACTAGGGTTTTCTTAATGATATGAATAATAGAAATTTTAAGGTTTAAGGATGGATTTGGTCTTCCATTCTAGTAGGATATAAGCAAAGTCCTGCATATTTAAGTGGTCAACTTGACATTTGTTTATTTCAAAGAGGATTTCTTTCCTTACTTTAACCTTAAAATTTACTAAATAAACTACTTCTCCTATAATATCTGTCTACATTGTAAGTTTTTTAAAGAAAATTTGTGGGGGATTAAAACAATTGTCTACTTTGCAGAGGAAAACTAATGAATTAATGTAAGATATACAGATAGCCTAGATTTTAAAATCTCAGAAACTCATTCATATATTTCATTTATTATGCTTCTAAGTTCCACAGATCTACATCAGTTATAAACTACAAATTGAATTCTATCTTAAAAGCTTCTATGAAGTATCAGAACAAGAATAAACTTTTTAATATTACTATAAAACAAGTTACATTTAACAGTGACTTTACTGCTTTCTGCACAGCAATTTTGGAAAACAGTTTATGTAATGTGGCAAACAAAATTAATTGTGAAAGTTCAATTTGAAAAATGTCTATAAAATAAAAAGCACAAGAAATTACATGAAAATAACATCTAAGTTTCTGAATGAGATAAAACTTTATCTTCATTATAAACTGATTTCAGTCTTCCAGTTATTTGGAAGAGCATAAAAGATATTTGAGCATGTAAATGTACTTACTTTTCAAAAGTTCAAATAGTGTTGACGTTACTTCTTTACCTCTAAGGTTCACAGGGAGTGTGGTATAGTGATGCAATCATATCTTAAAACTACTCTCATCAAAAGGTCTTTCAAATCATAGCATGAATACTAAATGGTCTTTTTAGATAAAGGTAGGTAAATTTATTTAAAAGAATCTAAAATCAACTGCTTTTAAAAACCCTTAAAAGCATAATAATCACAATTCACTTTAGGAAGAACACATTATGGATAATAAATTGCCTTATTATAACCTGAAACATTCAGATAGCTTTAGCATAATGATTTTAGCAGAGACCTTGAAACTGGAACTTCTATATTTTCATCTTAAAAGATTTTAGTAACATAAAGTGTTTTTTATGTTATTAGCTAAGATGTGAAACCTTTTTGGTCTACAGTATATGTATATATATAGAAATGGAGAAGTAAAGGTATTTGTGCATCCATTACTCAGACATAAATTTTGAATAACTTTTGTATTAATTGTGAAGTTAATACAATATAGTTGCCAGTAAGGAACATCTGAAGAAGGATATTTGGAACTCAGAAGTATGAGTAAATTAATTGCTACACTGCATGCATGGCATAATGATATCACCCACATATACACAATGATACTGCCACCCCTCCTACTTGCCCATCTGGATGAGAAAATCTAGGATGACTCAAAAATCTTTCTTACACTAGACAAATCTCCCCTTCAGTCCTGGGTGAAAGTTGTCAGCTCTGGACAGTAGCCAAGACATGACTAGGAGGGAAGCCAGAAGAGAAGAGAGCCAGGGTCCAGGAGTTTTAAGAGTTTGCTGGCAACCTCAGATAGCATTGTGTTAAGTTACAAAAAAGGTTCTTAAAACTTTCTGTTGCAATGCAATTTCTTAATTACTGAAATCTAAATTATGTCAAATGATGTTGCAGATAAAAAAGGCACATCAGAATGCCCAGTTGACTACCTTCTTACTCCAATTTTAACTTCACAGAAAAACTTTACAGAGTTTTTGTTTCGATTGTTTCTTGTTTGGTTTTATAGAATGTTTCCTATTTGCTTGTATAGAATGGGGACCTCTTTTTATTAGGAATCGCCAAATCCATTAAATGGATTTTAAATAAAGGAAGGTTAGTTTAATGCTCTTTTCCAATTCAAAGCTCATAAAGTCAAAATCATGAACTTTGTTATGTTAAGAAATAAAAATTCAACTACTGCCATCAAAAGCTCCCTTCATTTTCTAATAAAAATAGTTGAGATACTTATTCAGAGTAACCAAGTAACAGTCAGACTATATCAAAACCCCAAGTGTTTCCCTCCTTACTAGGACCTAATTACCTCAGCAACATAAAAGAGATAGTTTGCACCAATACAAAATATACTTCCAGGAAAGATTTTTAACAAGAAAGTTAAAAAGTAATTAACCAATCACTTAATTATCAAGAAGCCTGAAAGGAATAAATCAACTGACATAAAGCATTTATGCAATGCCTCAGATTAGAATAAATTCTTGGGTTACTCAAATGAGAAAGAGAGAAAACACACTATATGAAGGACAGAGCTCCATTCAAGTATGGCAAGCATCAGATTTGGGACTACAACAGCAGAAAAGCACTATTAAGTTAATACCGAAGTTAAAATAGAAATATTTATGCTACTTTATGTTTGACCCTACCATGTGACATGATGTGTGTGTCTATTGCGGGGAGGGAGTCACTATAAGAAAAGCAAGTATTTTACTTAACAGCTCAAGTTATAATAACATATCCTGAAAAAAGATATTAGAAACACAAACATACTACAACTTATAACATTTTCTAGGTCATGGAATAAAAAAAAACTTGAATGAAAGGATAAACCTAGGGATATTTAATGAGGTATTTGTTTTCCCATGCTTATTAAGTTCTCCATTCAACTGAAATCAAACTTATGAAATAATAAAATCAAAACAGTTATACAGTTTGTAGCTTTTTACATGCCTTCCCTCACCTTCCCCAGACTTGCCACTTACTAATTACTATACTAATTACTATAGATTAGATTATTATTTGGTTAAAAAAATTTGACAGTGGGGAAACAGTGATATTCATAATTATTTTGAGTTTAAGAAAGAATATAATTTTATTAAAAAGTATGCTAATATATAATATTAATATCTTAGTAAGGGTATTAAATTAAGCTTTTACAGATTTAATACTGAACTTTACTCAAAGTCACAGTTAATTTTAAAATATGGAGGGGATTTTGCAAATTAAAACATTCTAACTGCAACATTTTCTTGGTAGTACTGTATACCAATATTCATGTAGGGAAATCATAAAACAAACATATTTTGGCTCCTTTTTCTAATGCTTAAAACACATCCACAAAGTAGCTTACCTCAGGGGCAAAAGAAACTGCTGAGTATGATGCCAAATTTTACTAAGATTAAGCAATGGAGCCGTATTTTGTATACTTTCTATGTGATCAAATACTAATATTCTAAATTTTGGTGTGAAATTGTTGGCTTAAAACTGAAGCATTCTTTAAATAACACATGATGTTATTTTCAGAAATATTATTTACATGTACACTGGTCTCAAATACTACATGCTTTAGCAGAACATTTTTTTACATCAGTTTTATTTTATAGTATGCTATTATTAAACATTAAAAAAACTTATGCACTCTGAAAACCCTTATAAATGGACTGAACAAAATACTGGAATGAATAGGCTGAACAGTTAATGGCACAATATTCAAAATTAATTTTAGTTTTAATAAACTATACATCATCTAGTTTCATATTATAGAAATTATTCACATGGAAATTTGCTTGTATTGTTAAATCGTTTATGAGTAACTTCCTAAATCAGAAGTTTTTTGCTCACTGCTTCACACATGGAACCCTTAAAATGCAATTCGCAGATGTCCAAAAGCTCACACCCTGCCTGGAAAAACAATTGCTGATATCCAAATATCAAACAGAGCCTCCAGCTGATGTGTGGGATGCAGTGGTAGGTTAAAGATACTAAAGTTTAAAATCAGCTTAGAATAATCCCATATTGAGTATAAAATTATAGCCTGTCATCAGGAACAGACTGACAGAGCCAGGTCCAGATGGGAGACTGGCTGGGAAAAAAGCTGAGGCAGGTGGGAAAGTGATGGGAACCTGACGGAAGACAGGACTACTCCCTCTGCTGGCAAGGTTCTCACCTGCTTGAATCTGTAACTAATGACTAGCTTTCCTTTAATTATTTAAGATAAAACCAATAAATTATGTAAGGTGTGTCTTTTTTTTAGTTGGCTGTTTTGTATTTGCACATTTTCAAACTCATGGTATCCTATGTTTTTCACCAGATTAATTTCTCAGAGATGTAAAGATCCAATGTTTCACCGGGAGGTCCAATTATTTACCTTATAATTTAATTGCAATATAAGCATAAACAAATACAGCACTGCTTTTATAGTCCATCTTTAAAAATTAAAAATGCACTTGATTTATGTTTATTGACATATAAACCTTCTGGAAGGAAAAAAAAAATTCTTGGGCTACAGACTTCACAATCTCTTTCTCAGGCACTGCATAATGCCCTGTAATGAAATAATATAGAAATGAACCATATAAATCAACTATACAGGGAACAAGGAAACAGCATGTCACAGCAAAACAGCATAGATGTACAGCGCCAAACCTATCTGATAATCTAATGATCTGAGTTTACAGATATTATGTACTAATATGTTAAGAAATTAAGAACTAATGTTTACACAAAAATTTTGTTAAATTTTACAGAAAAATTATTCAATGTTTGATTTTCAATGTAAGTTAATAGCTGCAGCAAAAACATTTAGTAAAAATCTGTTCTAAGATTTTGGCCTATAACCAGAAGCTCCCAGAACAGGAGGGATCAGCTTTTTCACCCACTGTTCTCATCTGAATCCTGGCTTAAAAGCTATTCCAGCTCCCAGCTTTCCAGAAGGCTCCATCCCAGGAATCCCTGCCTGCCATTTGGTTTGCTGATTTTAATCTCTCAGGACTTTCTTACGGTGGCTCTACTATGCTGAACTGGCACTTGCTTCTAGAAGTGAGTTATTATTAAACCTGTAGGTCAATTGTGGCACTAACAACTCTTTGGAAGCTTTCAGCCACAGTGTACAATTTGCTAGTCTAATTAAATATTAATTCTAAGTGTTACATTTTGTGGCTAAGAGCTTTTATTTTCCATCATCAACCTGGAAGAGAGAGAGGTTACAAGGCTAATTTAATCTCTCCCCCTATCCTCCCCAACATTAAAGATTAACTACATAGGGTGCGAAAATATTATTAAAGAAGCAGGAACTCTTTATATAGTAATAATAATGCAATTAATAGCAAAGGGCTAAGATATAATGTTTAGGATATAATATATGACCTGGTACTTAAACAGCTTTAAATTATAATTCGTTACAAGCATGTTTTGTCTCAATATTAAGAAAAAAGTATCACCCTTCTTTTGAAGACAGTAATCTTTCTTTAAGGGAAGGTATGCATGCAAGTATATAAGTAGGAATAATTCAAGACTTGCAGTTTCTCACAAGTATTTTTCAGAAAGCTAGTAACACTAAAGATAAAAAGCTTAGTAATTCTATTTATAAAATAAATACAAAATTAAATAAAGTTTTCTGTATACAAAAAAAAGTGATGTAGTAGACTCTATAATAAAAATAATGTTAAGGACCCTTCCCTTTTTTCCCTTCTACCATGTTCAAGGAGACAAAATGCAGAGTCCCTTTCCGATTCTGCGCCCAGAACAGTTGTGTCCACGCCTGGACACTGGGCATTATAAAGACTATGCAGTCAAGCAGCCAAAGATTCCATATGCCTGAACAGATGACTCAATCTCCATACTGTGATGAGATATTTCACTATTTCTATCATTGATATATTTGAAAATTTTGACTCTGAATAGTACTTTAATGACCATCACCACTATAAGGTACTATGGTATGAATTGTTATATGAACCAAAACTTCATAAAGCAATTTCAGGCAAAGCAAGTAAGTTGTTAAAACCAAAATTATTTTTCATTATATGCTTTATTGAATATGTTTTGGTTAATTATAATAAGAGGTTTCTAAATGACTATTTTTTTCTTTTGAAGATACGTATGAATCTTACTGAGAATTTAAAATATGCTGTCCTTATTTAATATGCATATTAAGACCAAATGGCAAATATACTGCTTCTAATTCTCTACATAGACAGAAACTTATAAGCAATTTGGAATTTACCTGTGTAAAAACTTTCAAATATCCTTGACCAAGAAAGCAAATCAGATATATATGTATAATGCATACAAGCTAAGATTTGATTTAAAAATTAATCAGATACTACATTGTACAATATAAAATATGAGCTATAAAAATCCATAAATCCAAGTGTATAGGAGTACAGCTGTAACACAGTTCTGTTATTTGTTATTGTAAAAAAAAATAACAGACTCTGCTTACAACCCAGCCAAACTTGTATGAAGCTACTAAATTTTCAAAGACTGGAATTTGACACATATGATGTAAAATTTAAATGATTTTAACATGATTCATTTCATTTTAAAAAATTATTTCTATTTAAACTTTAAAAATATTAATTTCTTACAAACTATATCAGACCAGTTGAGAAGGTCTAGAAAAATAAAGGCAGATTCTTAGTTGAGAGTATGAAAATTTGTTACCCAGAAAATCTGACTTTATCCTTTAGTAATTGATAGTCATAATCAAGAGATTAAATCTGTAATTTTCATCCTTAAATATTCTTAATAAACTGCATCTAAAGAAGACCATTTCAAATAATAATTCTCCTTAATAAAGTATATTTTAAAAGACCACTAAAGATAGATTAAATTATATGGCAGAAGGTGTTGTTATGCCTTTCTATAATGATGCTCATAGCAACAATTACATAAAAATATTTTCCAAAATTTTATATTTTTAAAATCACAAGAGTCTGTTATTCCTTTACCATATAATTATTCTTAGTTTGTTTCAAGAATAAAAGATTTCACACTGAGAGAAATTCACAAAGTCACTGGAGTCCACATTTCATAATCCCATATTAGTAGTTAGTTTGAAAGTTGTCCATTGCTTGACTTAGAGTTTAGTTGCTAAAATACTCAGCATGAACACAAAAGTTTATGGATGTGAAAATGTCTGTTCTGAATTTCTCTACACTGCAACATGCTGTATGATTCATTTCAGTGAGTTCAAAGTTTTAATATATTAATATTAAAGAAGATAGATTTGAAAATATATCAATTAAAATAACATACTAAATAAAACTCCACTCAATTTTCAAGAGATACATAACAAGGGCCTTTATTCCTGCTTTTCTTCAGAAAATGAATTTTCCTTGGTTTAAGCAAACTAATGTCAGTGATAGGTTTTTGCAGTGACATAGCTGGAGGTGGAGTAGGGGGAGGGAAATTCCACAGATCAAATTGTTGGAAAATAGTGGCTATATGATAGAAACTGAATAGTCTGTTACTGACCAAATGCCAATGATGACCAATAAAAATATATTACAGGCCAATTTCAAATCTGAAATCTGCTCTGAATAAATGAAAGTTTAAGTAGTTTACCAACTAATGTTCAATAGCAAATACATTAAATACTTGCAATACTAAGAATTATGGTAGAAAGAGAAAATCTCATTTCATATTTTATCATCAGTAATGTCAAGGAAGTTTTCATTCCTGCATTATTACAGTTAAGGAGAAATTTATTGGGTTGTTTATATTTTAAAATTCCTTGGAAGTGTAGACTGTGACAGCTTGAACAAATTAGCAGCGATGAAAAGTAAATTTTCCTTTTCAAAGGAAAGCTGTGAGAAAGGTATAGAAAAATAACCTTTCCTATTTTAATTACAACTGTAAGTGCTTTGATATTTATTTCCTGACAGTTTCAGGTAAAAGTAATTTCAATCAATAAAAAATACAACTCAAGAACAACCTGTCACAGATTGTGAAAATAAAATGCATAAGCTAGGGGAAATTTATTTTCTTTTCACATCATCAGTATAGTTACAATAAGGCATGAACTTAAGTTTCTATCTTCAAAAAGAATAAATGTTATTGGTCACCATTTTTCTTAAGCAGAACTGTCACTGGGAAATAAAAATAATATTAATGTAAAAGGCACAAAATATTTGTATAATTTGGAAATGGATAAAAAATTTCACTACTAGTAAGCCAGTTCTCATTTATAATAAGACCAGAAAACATTACAGTTTCATATCTTGCCAGATATGGAAATCAAACAGTATCCTACTGTAACAGCTTCAAAGTTATCACTGTATTAAAAAAAAACTCATTAAAAAATTTCGAAAGGTGTACAAACATTTGTGTTCCTAACAGTAAATGGGAAAAAAAACAGCAGAATGTTCAATGTAGCTGAAATATTACAACCTATAATATGGAAATTTATACTTAAGTTTTTCAAAGATGAAATAATATTCTCTTACTTAAGATAACAGGAAGGAAGAGTTTCAAGGTAGGGTTTTAATTACTTCTCTTAGATGTAACCTTTCCTCTTTCTTTTTCAATCCACGACAACCTTCACTCGACAACAGAGTTCTGAACAGTTGAGTTGTGAGAGTGTGAGCAGCTGCTGTTATTATCACTAAAGGCCTGTCTATGGCCTGGGTCTGAGAGACCACATGTTCGGCTGTCCTCTCATCTTGCCATCCTCACCAATTAACTGTTAACATGGAGGGCTGTACACATGCTCTTGGGGGCTCTTTAACAGGCTTCTTGGCGAGTGGAACAACTACACAGCAGGGATCTGGGAACTGGGTAATGCTGGAATATAGGGGAGCCGTCCGTAGTTTCACTCCTTCTAATGACACTTTACAGTTCAGCATATAACAAAGTCTGTATTTAACTTGGCCATTTTCACATACATTTTTAATAAAGTGTCTTTGGGTAGATAATAAAACTACATTCTAGCAAGATACAATATGAGTAATAACACTACTTCACAGGGAAAACTGTTTAGGACTATACATGTATATATATTTTAAGTCAATCATACTATATTTGATGAATAATTTTAGTGTTTTTACCTAACAGATATTTAGAATTTATTTTTATGCATTTATTTCAATGTGTGCTTGTTATTTCCTGTGCTGTGATGAAACCAATCTTTAACCCAAAGGAAATAGACTATAGGTCAAAGTTGTGAGGCTGAACACAAAATTGTTCAAATACAATTCTTTTTCACTCTACTTGCAAAAGCCTTATTATAACAATAAGTTAAAATCAGTTTTGAATCTATGTCATTATTTTCCCTATTTTAACTTTTCCCCCTCTTTGTAATTTCCTTAACTATGTGTTCCTTCTTTACAATGAAATTAAACATGGGAAGCATGCCAAAAGTACAATAAAGGGTAACTAATCATTACTGTACAAGTCTGACAGAATGCTAATAACGAAAGTAAGAACACTGATTGGCTGTTTTTCCAGTCTAAAAGGAATAGATATTTCATGTATTTTTAATCTAGTGTTACTTAATATAACATATTCAAATAAAGGTGTCACAATTCTATTACCTATAGGTGTTTAACTATATGACAGTATTTACAAGGATATCAAACTACATTTCTATGTCTTACAAAAATCCACTTTACTATCAAATATCCAGCTCAAGCATCCAAAATACATACATATACGAATCGTCTGCTCCATCCATCCTATCTTTCACATTGAAAAAAATTCCAGGAGGATGGGACCTTGCTTGTTTTATTCACTACTATAGCCCCATGGATGCCTAGGATGGTACCTGCAATAAATATTTGTTGACTGAATAAGCTAAATTATTCAATCACCATTTTAAGTTTGATTTATTAGAGTCTTCAGGGGTGGCACTGGTCATAATTGAGAGGAAGCTACCATATGATGTTAAAAAGAGTCATGTTACAACAAGGGGATGTTAGCAAGACTTCAGTGGCCATTTGACTTCAGCCATGCTTTCTAACTGGTCTCGCCTGTGAGAAGATCTTGTCTGTGTCATTCATGAAAAGAGGCGGAAAGCTGAAGATGTCTGTTGCTTTGATGCACTTACATACCTTAGTTTTCCTACCCCTGATCTCTGTTCAAATTCTCAGTTTTGGAGGTCTGTTGAAGTAATAATCGTGAAGGTGACAATTGTTAACATATAACGAGTGCCTTCCATGTGCCTGCCAGCACTGGGTCAGTCCATGTTATTGCTAATCTTCTGAATTTTTAACAAGAAGAAGCTGAAGCTGAGAAAGTTAGACTTGAGTAAACCACATAACTTACTGGGTCTATCTCCCTCCAAGGCCCAGGTTTTTTCTATAACTGAATGCTACGTTGTGCACAGTTTGCTTCTTAATTTTGGCCCTATTTAGTACTTCATTAGTACCAAGCAGAATAGCATGGTAGTTGACTATGGTAATTGAAGGGGGAACTGCTTAGATCTAAATCTTGCCATTCCACTAGTTGTATGATCTTGGGAAAGTCACTGAAATTTTCAGTCCCTTGTTTCTTATCTATAAAATGGAAATAATGACAGTACCAACAATATAGGACTAAATGATAATGATTTAGTCCTATAAATAAGGATTAAATGAGTTAATATTTGAAAAGATCTCAGGACTGCAACTGGCCTATAGAAATCACTGTGTAAGTTCTTATTAAACAAACTCACAGTTTCCTGATTCTGTATATGCATATGTCTTTGATTAGCTTTGTAAGTACTTTTTATTCTCTTGGCCTAAACATTGTGATTTTCCTTGCCAGTCTTTAAGAGTTAAGTTTTATCCGCTATTTATTACATATCATGACTGGTTTTAGCAAACTGTTAAGTTTTACATTTTCTCCTATGTATTTGGATTAAAAAAAAATGGTCAGGTGTCATGCTCAAAGAACAAGGAATTTTTTTTTTTTTTTATTCCAGTGATATCAGCACTACAAGACTACTATATGATAGCTAGGCAAAACTGTTCAGGGAAGAGACTGGTGTATTTATCACCAAAGTCTGACCATATGTTTTCCTATTTCTACTTCAAAATAGCCTCTTAATTGGTATTTTAAAATGTATAATTTAAATTATGTCTTTTTCAGTAATATAAGAAGTTAAACACATCTATAAAATACCAAAATTCAAACACTGGTTAATGTTCAGACATCCAGTTCACCTTATCATCTCAACCATTGTTTAATCAGTGGTGAATAATGGATGATCTAAGGTCTTCTTATAAAATTACTCCTCTTCCCTTAGACAGAGGCTTAGAGGAATCACTGTCACAAACATTCACAACAGGTTTGGAATCTCTTCTGGAAATAACAAGAACGATCACTACCAAAAATGGCTTAAAATTTTTTTTTCTTTCTCTTCTTTATTGCATAGGTGCCGTTGGAATAAATTTTAAAATCACATATATACATATATTTGTTTCATAATTGTTTTGGTTCTTAAATTTAAGTCTTTGATTCATTCTGAATTATTTTGTGTGTATGACATGAGCTAAGGGTCCAAAGTTCATTCTTTTGTCTGTAGCTATCAAGTGGTCTTGCCATTTGTTCAAAGGCTGTTCTCTTCCTACTGAATGGTCTTGGCGCCCTTGTTGGAAACTGGTTGAGCAAAGATGCCTGAGTCTATTTCTTAACTCTCAATTCTATTCTGTTGATTTACATGTCTATTCTTATTCAAGCACTAGACTCCTTATAGACCTCCAAATTTCAATTATATCTATTTCTGTTAATTTAACTAAATGTAAAGTTCTCATGGACCTCTGGAGTGTCACCAAGTATACAGTCCTTGTTTCTTTGACGTGCTTGAATATGTCATTTAAGTTCAGATCTCAGTTGTAAAACAAGGATAATGCTTAACATATCCAAGGACAGGAGCCTAGCTTAGGTGAACCCTTAATTTCCTATGATTCTAGAATCTGATTTTCTGGGTTCAAATTATAGTTTTTCAAGTATTTAACTTTGATCTAATTTCTTAATTTCTCTTTACTTCAGTTTCCTTATAAGTAAAATGGAGACAATAATAGCATTTACTTGAAAATTCTATAAGAATTGTTAGGTACTGACCTAAAGTGCTTGCTGGTTACTCTCATTGTTATAATTGCTATGTCTTAGAGAAGTAAAACAAACCTCAAAACTTCTCTGCTATAATTTACTACAAATCAAAATGCTTTTAGTATGTTCATCAGAAAAGATTTAGTGATTTAGTTATTTTGACTTTCACATTCCCTTCATTGCAGAAATACTTCCAAACTTGCCATTTGAACACTCTTAGGAAAAGAACTTTTTTGAACTGATGAAGAAATCTTACAAAGACCCTTCTTTCACTGGGGAGATTGGTTTCTTTTTCTGAGGGTATGGTTTCAGAATAATTTACACACACACACACATATCTGAACAAGAGGCAAGAAAGGGACCAGTCTAATGCAGATCAGTTTCTTTCTTCCCCAATTTTTTTAACTATGGTAAAATATATACAATGTAAAATTTACCATTTTAACCATCTTAAAGTGTACAGTTAAGTGGTATTAAATACATTCATAATGTGTTACCATCACCACCAGCTATCTCCAGAACTCTTTCCAGCTTCTAAAACTGAAACTCCATACCCATTAAACAGTAAGTCCTCATTCTCTCCTACCATCAGCTCCTGGCAACCACCATTCTACTTTCTGTCTCCATAATTTTGACTATTCTAAGTATGTCTTATAAGTGGATTCACAGTATTTATCTTTCAGTGACTGACTTATTTCACTTAACAAAATGTTCTCAAGATTTACTCCTGTTGTAACACACATCAGAATCTCCTTCCTTTTTAGGGTTGAATAATATCCTGTTGTATGGATACACCACATTTTGCTTATCTATTCAGCTGTCAGTGAGTAGTCAGGCTGCTTCTACATTTTAGGTCTTGTGAATAATGCTGTTGTACATAGGTGTAAAAATATCTCTTCCAGATCTATATTCAGATTGGTTTTATGATCAATGAAAAGATACTGCAGCAAAATCAATGTTACATCACAATGTTATTAGCAAGTTTACAATAAATTCAAGAAAAATTATAATAAAATTAGTAAAGATGAAATTAGCATATACTCACTGTATACTAAAACCACAGATACGAAAGAACTGAATAATCTTCAGAGATACCTTGCTGCTTTGGCATTTTTAGCATCTAAAATCTCTTTTTCAGAAATGACACGAGAAAATAATTTATGAAGCATGTATATACTGCTCTTTTACGATGAACCATGAGTTAGGAGAAAGTCGTTTTGGGAAATTCTTACCTGGATAAGGTGTGTTGGCATTGTAATGATACAGGCTGAAAGAGAGGTTCGCAGAAGCCCACGGAGTAGATAGAGGAACTTCGTGAGGCTGTGATTCGTGTCATAGTTTTCTGCACAGCAAATATCATCTCCCCACAAAGGTGAACCAAGATTCTGGATTCCTATTCTCAAAATGTTTTTCTGTTTTTTCTAAGGGAAAGTGAGAGAGAAGTAAACACAGTAAGTTTTAGTAAATGACAGGATACCTCTTTTACTTTTATCTACCAGTTCTTATTTTCATTCAAAACAGATCCGAGAGACAATGTCAACAGATGTGGGAAAAAACTTCATGTAGTATCAATAATAAGGCAATATAAAGGAGATCTTTCAGGTTATGATACTATAAAAAATAGCAGAACTATTTTTTTCTTGTGCTTTTTCCTTTTGGGAAAATTGAGTATCACAGGCCTTAAACTTTTAATTGTTTCTAAATGTTAACAGTGACTACTCTAAGAATCACGTTTGAGGCAATTAAAGTAATACATAACAAATCACAGATAATAATAAAGAGAATCGAAACTAGAATGTGCACAAGCCATTCTTAGTATTACAAAATTCTGTTTTACAATAAACTACAGAGTGTTCACTATTTCTCAGATAAATTCTATCATGTTAATTGCCTACTATTCTGTTTGGAAAAAGTTTAAAGATGTATTTTTTGGTGTTTAACATTTTGCACTTGCCTCTATTTTTTCTCCTTGAAGCTACTTTTATGATCATCTGACACTTTTCACAAAACAGGTGAACATTTAGAACTTGAGCCCATTGACATTAAGGTCAGAATAACAGTTAATGATATTTCTTGGGGAAAGAGCATTGAAAAACCATTAAGTAAAACCGAATTTGAATGTCAATAAATGTCTGCCAGCAGATATGTTTATAATAAATCTTACTGTTTGGGTTATTCTAACCAGACAAATGTTTTGCAAATGCTTTCCTTAGCAATTCAGTAAAATTTCCAGGCAAAAGAAGGAGCTATTAGCAAAACCTGGCACATTGAAATAATTGGAAAATCATTACAATTCTAACAGGAAAAATAAGATTTATTCTCCTAAAGCAAAGATTTGGAACATGCCTCTTTAGAACTGATTTCTGATGAAACAAGATCCTAAACATGCTATTGCTATAAAATGCCATTAATAAAATTTGTGAAAGTGATTTTGTGTATTCCTTTTCAAGGAGGATTTATTGATAAAAGGAAGTAGGGAAAATGAATAAAACATTGAAATGTTACAAGAGGAAAACCTAAGAAGACAGTAGTTAGGAAGATAGGTAAAACAGAGGCTTTTAAATCTGCACTGTATAGCTAAGTAGATGTATGATTTTGGACAAAACAGTTACATTACTTAGGTCTTAGTTTTCTCATTTCCTATAAAAAAAGAGGATAGAACAGAATATTGCTCTATGAACCTATGCATGCCTGCATGTGTGCTTAGTTGTGTCTGACTCTTTACGACCCCATGGACTGTAGCCTACCAGCCTCCTCTATTCTGGGATTCTCCAGGCAAAAATACAGGAGTGGGTGGCCATTTCCTCCTCCAGGGGATTGTCCCAACCCAGGGTTCGAATCCAAGTCTCTTGTGTCTCCTACACTGTCAGGCAGATTCTTTACCACTGAGCAATCTGGGAAGCTCCTATAAGTGAAGTCACTGAGTCGTGTCCGACTCTTTGCGACCCCATGGGCTTTTTGTTGTTGTACTGTAGGTCCTTGAAGTCAAAAAGTTTTTTTTTCTCAAATGTGCTTAGACTGAATTCTTCCATTTTAAATTTCATTCTCATAGTTTTATACAGGCTGTTGTATCACTTTATATATTTGAGGAATTATATACTGTCATAGGAGCTTCCTACTTCCTACTTGGATGGGAAACTCCTATGAGACTATATAATTCCTCAAATATATAAAGTGATACAACAGCCTGTATAAAACTATGAGAATGAAATTTAAAATGGAAGAATTCAGTCTAAGCACATTTGAGAAAAAAAACTTTTTGACTTCAAGGACCTACAGTACAATGACAATATCAAGGCTGTTGGGTCAGTTTCCTTTTCTGCTTGCCTTGAGGGTATGATGACAATATACCATAGGTTGTGATCCTCAACAGTTCATAAACAATGCTTCCTTAGTATTTCTGTATTGAATAAAAATAATGTAGTATATGTTAGAAGTATAAATAAATATCTGATGAGTTCCTGTGAAATATCTGTGAAATATAACAGGTTATTCATTTTTCTGTATTACTTAGAAACTCAGAATTTAAACAAAATGGCAAGAGTAACGTTCATATTCTCATTCCCAAACTTGCTATCTCATGATCTACAGCGTAAGTTAGATTCCTAAAAGAATGAGCAACCTGGAAAAAAAAAATCCCAAACAAAATCTAGATATTAGAATGAAATCCGATGGTAAAAGGAGAGCAGCATCATATTGTATACCCTGTCAACATTTCAGAAAGCTCAGCTGTATTTTAACTCACAGACATCATTACCTACTACTGTTGTATCAAAAAGTTTATAACAAAATTGCTGTCAGTGCAGAATTAGGACAACCACAGTTTAGTGACTTTGACAGTTACACTGATATACACATATAGGAAGAATGAAAAGATTAAGCCAGAGAATGAATGAGTGATAGATATTTTAAGTGAAGTGGATACATAGCACATTAGAACATAATTGAGCATAATACTTAGCAGAGATATTTATATTTTTAAAAATATGACAGTATTGTAAAAACAAAGGCTGAGTTATAAACTTCCTGTGTTGTTTGAGACATATAATTCCTTGCTATACTATATAATAATGGGGCATACTGCGAGGCATAATAAAATTAAAAAATAAATTTTTGCTGATAGCTGAACAATAAATAAATTTATTCCTTTGAGAAGATCTAAAATAGTTAATCTGGTACTCTAAGTAAAAATCAATGTTCAAATTTCACTTATTGTATTATTTCTTAGATATCTGAAAATGAAAACTAAAATTATGACAGCAATTTGTAAATGTTTCCACTCCAAATATCTTTACAGATAAGCTACAATACTTTACTTACTACCAGTATTAATTATACAGTAGTATATAATATTCTGCTCCTTAAAGTCCATTTGTTGACGCCAACTAGTTTATTTGAAAATGCTGTGACAGAGAAAGTAAGATGAAAATATCCTTTTAAAAAGTAGGATTTACTTCAGTGTCAGGATATTATCTTGACTCAGGAATAAATATTTTTTGAAGTAGTGCCTGATAGATGTATTTTTGTGGCTTCCAGCATCTAAAGTTTCTGAGACAGATAAACAGACTAGGTAATTTAGCAAATGATATAATCCATAATTCAAAAATATACAAATTCATTAACTATATTTTAGTTCCAATAAAATAGGAAATATATTTATAATAACTTATTGGCATATTTAATTAAAATTAATTTTTAGCATTCCTGGTACTCACCATAAAAATGTGTTTCTCAACCCTGTTTAATCTTT
This sequence comes from Redunca redunca, assembly GCA_006410935.1. NCBI lineage: Eukaryota > Metazoa > Chordata > Mammalia > Artiodactyla > Bovidae > Redunca > Redunca redunca. Next base: position 35,348 of record SJYQ01010927.1, read on the forward strand.
ATGAAAGTTACAGACCCAAACCAGTCTGTTGTCTATTAATGTTCATAAAATAAAATATCATTTATTTAAAATGGTGTTAATTCATATTCAAAGAAATAAGTAAGAAAAGCTTTTCATTCCATCCTAATAATAATAGCTTACTTTTTAAGGGCTTTTTGGATGTGTGTGTGTGTGTGCGCGCATACTTATATATCTAAGTATGAGGGTATTTATTGCCTTTGCTTTTCTTGCATTCTATAAAATTTCTTGCTCTTAGAAGATGTGTCATCCTACAAGAGCAGCAGCTCTGCACAATGTACCACAGGAACTGTTATGACATGCCTGTTTCCATAGTTACCGGAGCGCGTGGGGAGAGGTGTCTGTCAGGGACCAATTTACCTCTCCAGACGGGCACTGCCACCAAAGAGAAGACATAGAGCCCATAAATCTTAGCTAGACCAAAAATGGAGCAACAGTGACCAAAATAAAACTGTACTAAATACCAAGGGCTGTCACAAAAACTGTAACATGCATAAAAGACCATCTATAAATGAATGTGTGCCTCACCATACACACATAAATGTTTTTAACCTGCTATTAAACTGATGATCGAAACAGATTCTAAAAGTATTTCTTTTGCCATGGACAGTGTTAAATATAGCAATAAAGCTAAAAAATATTTAAAAATCTATGATACGAAATAAGAGCAAGTGTGGTTAATAATGCCAAAAATAAGACTTCTGGCTTTTTTGTCTTCTTCAACAAAAATAATGGTGCTCTGGAAATAATTCTGCTAAAATAATATAAATGAAATGCAAATCTTTTAGCAGCAATAGCAATTAAAATTACTGAGGAAGAATTGTGAAAGGCATGATATCTAGAAATAAAATTTCCCTCATTTTGTTCAGGTTAAACTAACCGGAACATTTTTAATGGTATGAATCCAGAGGAAATCTTTAAAAATAGAGCTACAGAGAAATAGTTAAGATATAAAATATTTTAATGTAGCAAATAAAAAATGCATATTTTATTCAATGAGACAACTCAAAGCATAATATAATAANATTTAAGAGGATAAACTATTTCCTATATGAATATCAGCATTAATGTTACTATTTAAAAATATTTTACAAGTGCTATTAAACATAACAAAAATTTAATAAGAGTTAAGATAATCTGCTTAAATATTAACTGAATTTAAGATTCTTCATGATGGACAACTTGTGTGCTATGTCTGAACATAAAGTGAGATGATGATGAAATTCTGGAGCACTGCAATTTCATAGAAACTGAAGTACCTAATACTGTAGAAGCTGTGAGTAATCTTAAAAATACAAAAGCATTTGCTTTTCTGTGATCTTAAGTAAAGTGATCATATAGGTAGAAGTGCCTGCCATAGGAAAGAAGAAAATATAATGTGAAGCATTCAGGTAACATTAAAGAATATTCTTAAGAAGCTAGGAAATGCAGCAAACCATTTAAATAAATGTGCACAAAATTAATAATAAGTGTGCACAAAATTAATTTAATGGTAATTAATTAATGATTTTGCATATATATTTAGCAAAAATATATGCACATCTTTGTAAACATTTTATTGAACAGTCATACCCAGTCTAAAAGTACATCTCTAATAACAACAACAAAAGAAAACCAAGAGAAGAGAATGGTGTTCTGTGCAAAACGAATATTACTCCAATTGAAGGATTTGGCAATACAATTATTTCTCATATACTTATTTCTCCATTTTCAATGAAAATACAATGGGTTACATGAAGGAGATATTTTTCTACTTTCATGAGTGAGGAAATGTGTCTATAAATAATCATATTCCACAGGGAACAACGATGTGACTATTTCACATCTTAACACATATTTGTCCTAGCGAGTCCAACTTTTAGAACAGTGTTTTTGTTTGAACACAACAGATTCAATTTCTATCTGGGTCAATTAGCTTCAGCGGCTACAATCTGCTCCAAGATTTTATTATGAAATGAATTCCAGCCAACCATTTGACGAAAGTCACTATTGGTTAAAGGAGGGTGGATCAGAAACATATCCAGTGTATCCTAATCCAATAATGAATCTACCTAAGACCATTATTATTTCATATATTCAAACAATTTCTCAAGTATTTTTCCCTCTGCCCTAAGTTGTTCAATAAGAAAATCTGCTTTGAGTATTTGGTAGTAAATTTGGTGTCTAAAGGCCCATTACTAAATAGCACATACATAAATTACTTTTTTAGTTTTAGTTGCTGCCATTTATCCATTTCATTTTTTCACAGCTTGATAAGATAACTATAGTAGATCTTCAGTGGTCTGGAGACAGCGGTTCTTCTGGTATGAGAACAAAAACATAAAGCCAAATATGCCTTAGCTGTTTTTCTTATTTCATATTGACATATATAATCCAATCACTAACAGTGATCAGAAAATTATAATAAATTTCTCCAAACTAGTAAGATTTCTAGGAAAATAAACACTTTGATCAATGGGAAAAAAATCATACATTTAGGTATATTAAGGATATTCATTTTTAGATACATGGGATTAGAACTTTTAAAACTGGACTAGTTTATATAATATTAACATTAAAATACTAACTATTGTTAATCTTCATGAGATACAAGTTCTTGTCAACAATATTTTATAGTAATATATTTTTTACTGAAAATAAATATCTTGTGTCATCTAAATTTTTTTTATTAAACCACTTTAATTTTGAGGATGTTGCCTTTTTATTTGTTCAGCAGTCTAGTAACTCATAAAACAGGAGTTGTCAAGAAGTAAATCCAGTTACAAATATGACCCTGGCTTCCTTATTAATGTTTCTAAACATTTAACAAAGGTAGGTTATCATGGTGTGTACAACATATCCCACAGGCAGCCCATTTCAAATCACGTATATTATTTTGCCCGATTTTCATAATTTTTGATAACTTTCATAGTAAAATTATCTATCATGAAATTCTACAATGTCTTTAAAACTATGCTGCTGCTGTTGCTGCTAAGTCGCTTCGGTCGTGTCAGACTCTGTGCGACCCCCCCAGACGGCAGCCCATCAGGCTCCCCTGTCCTATAACAGTATGAAAATATTAAAAATTAGAATTTTAACTTTACCTTTAAAATATTGGGCATTTAAAATTTTCTTTAGTTAAAAAATTGTCCAGGTGCATTATTTATGTATTTGCTATTACCACACTGTCTGATAAGAATTTCTTTATATTAATATACAAATATGGACAAAAGGGGTCCAATTACCCAATGTAAACCTATATGCTGATGCCCAAGTTAACATCTTTAAAAAGTTGATAAAAAATGACATTTTCATGCCTTATCAATGTCCCTTCTCCCCCAATTTTCAGCAATAGGTCCAAAGGCTATTTGCATCAGAGAACTGTAATTTATATCAAGAAATGGCAGTAGTTTTCCTGTGAAAGGTAATTTTGTCACTTAATCTCATTGAGAAAGATAAAAAATACTACTGTACCAGAAAATCAGATGTATATCTAGAAAATAAATCTGGTAATCAGATAATTAATAGTACATAATTACCTTGCACCTTCTCAAACAATGAACAAAGGAATACTACAGAGATCTTAATGTGATCAAAGAATAAATGTATCAACAACAGAAAAGCTTAGGTAACAGGAGATAAGATTTTATCTTTGAAAAAACATCATAAAAATAAAATCAGTATATGTGTAATTAACTAGTTGATAAGTGAAAAGTTAACTCTTAGATAATAAACATGATATATCAACTGGCAAAGTATCTGGCACATTAAATATTCAAAAACCTTTTGCATCACTGTCACAACATTTGATCATTATGGTAACTTCGTGAGGTAAATACAGCCATTAACTCCATTTTATGGTTGAGAAAATTAAGACCCATTAGAGACTAAGCAATCTGACCATGGCTGTACAACAATTAAGTAACAGAAGTGGCACCTAAAAGTCAAGTTTTCTAAAACTTCAAGTTCTTTTGGTTAAACTAGAGTGAGGTCCAGATTCAACGAAAAGTCTCTGGATCCAAATACAGATGAGGTTTGAACATGGCTCAATTCAACACAGTCAAAGTATTCAGGCATATAGTCATATATACGGGTGTGCCTACTCAATGGTGTCTGCCTTCTTGTGACCCCATGGACATTAGATAGCATGCCAGGCTCCATGGGATTCTCTAGGCAAGAGTACTGGAATGGGTTGCCATTTCCTTCTCCAGGGGATCTTCTGACCCAGGGATGGAGCCCATGTCTCCTGCACCTCCTGTGATGGCAGGCGGATTCTCCACCACTGAGCCACCTGTCATAGGAAGGTATTTTTCTTTCAGTTGCATGCATTGGTGAGAACTTCACCAATAGGTTGGCCTTGTATTAACTCGGTGTATAGTTTATAAAGAAAATTCAATATTGAAAAGCACAGATTTACAATTACAGAAACTAGGTACTAGTATAGCACAGTGGAAAGTGTGCTCAAGATCCGGGTTCTAGTTCTATCTGTACCAGCAACTGGAGCAGAATATGTGATTTGAGGCAAATTCTTTAAATTTTCTGTTCTGAACTTTGAAACTTTCTCATCTGTAAACCAAAGAAACATACTAGATAATCTCTGTTGTCCATTCTGACCTAAAATTATATGATTCAAAGATTAATTTTCTTTTCTATTTTAAGAATGACTCTCCTCATTAAAATGATTCAGTTAGCTTTTTAAAAGTAAGAACTTCTGGTCCATTTAAATATTGATGTTAACTACTTTTAAGAAGAGAAACTATTATAACTACCAATTATGATTGACTTAAAGTAAAGCTGAATTATTTTTGATATTATGAAAATCACTGAGAAAATATAATTTGTATTATCAAAAATCTATTTTCACATATATTTCAGGTATTCATCTATGACAAAGGGTGAGACATACTTGTAAGACTGTAGGCACAATATCAAGTGTTTCAACTAACTGTGTAAAATAGTTTGCTGAGCTAAAGTTATATTAGCATACAATTTGCATGTAGCTATAAAGACTGTGAAGTCTATTCACAAGTAATTTTCAAGTTAAAAATTCCATTATTATTATACTAAAGGATGTCATTTATTGATTTTTCTTTTCTGATGCTTTTCGCCTAAGGACATTGAGTTTGGTTCTCTTCACCATGGATACTCAATTAAGAGAACATAAAGGGACCAGGAAAGTGTTAAGGGAACAAACGCGGGCTGTGGCCACCACAGACCTCTGGACCACAGCTGGGAAAGTACTAAGATCATGAAGACAGAAGAACTGTATGCATCTTGAAACAACCCACTGACTGACAGGGACACTGCTGAGAATGGTTATGACCTTTCATGAAAAATAATTCAGTTCAATTAGTCTGATTTGCATTAATTATTGATATAAAAAAGTCACTAGATTATGTCTCCTACTACCCATCTTTACTGCTGTCATCTCTCCAACTTTGTGTCATTACTCATCTTTCAAACACCCTGGCCTTTCAGTTTCTTGACCACCTCTCTTCCAACAATCTTGTCTCTCAACCTCTAATACCCATTTCCATGGTCATACCTTAGATCTTGTCATCATCAATAACTGCTATCCTTGTATAATCTCAGTTCATACACTCTCCTCATTACAACCACCACTTTCTGTCTTTTCACTCAGAGTACCATTTAACTAGAAGAGTTGTTTTGCTGAGAAAGTGAGACAAAGCAAGAGAAGGGCAAGGAAGTGAAGATTAAAGCTGACCACGGATCAAGATGGTTAATTAGCTCAAAGAGCGTATCAAGGCAGGTGAGAGGCGGTAGCCAACAGTACAGTGGTCTCAGTAAAGTCAAATGCTCGCATGGGGCTTCTGCATAGTTATTTTATACATAGTAGTTTGTCCTTTTCAATCCCCTATCCTTACCCTGCCCCTCCTCCTTTCCCTCTCCCAGCCTGTAACCACTAGTTTGCTCTCTATATCTGTGAGTCTGTTGCTGCTTTGCTTTATTCATTAGATTCTATGCATAAGTGATAACACAGTATTTGTCTTTCTCTGACTTATTTCACTAAGCATAATACTCTCCAGGTCCATCCATGATGTTGCAAATGGCAAAATTCCATTTTTCAATGACTAAGTAATATTTCATTGTATATGTATATCATATCTTCTTTATCCACTCATCTATTAATGGACACTTAGCTTGCTTTCATATCTTGGTTATTGGAAATAATTCCACTATGTAGATTGACATACATGTATCTTTTTGTATACATGTATCTTAATATGTATTTTCACTTGTTAAGTCTTTTAACAGTACATCTTTTAATAAGTTACTTTCAGGAGTGAGCTAAGTAATGTGGAAGGCACAATGAACATGACCACCATTCATCTGTGGGCCTATATATAAGGAGAAATTGAACTCCAAATGTGTTTTTCTCAAAGGAAAGAATGGGATAGGGAAAAGAGAGCTGATTGTCTAGATTGAAAAACTGGCTGAAGTAGTTTTATTTTTTTCCCAAAGAAGAAATAATTTTACTGATTCCTATAAATGGTATGATGGCAACAATGATAACATACACTCTCACTTTTGACATACTTTCCTAGAGCTGTTTTAACAAGGCACACTTGTACAATTAACGTGAGTGACATTTGTTTCTCCACACAATCTTTAACACAACGCATTATCACTTTAAATATTTAGTAGCTGAAAAAATGGTACATAGTATTTGTCTTTGTTGTATATATCTCTAGTATCATAGTATATATCTCTTTGGTTTTTGCTTACATTTCTTTGATTACTAGTTAGCCTTATTAGCTATTTCTGTAACTTTTTGGAGAACA
>SJYQ01010927.1:42200-53167 GCA_006410935.1 Redunca redunca
CTTTTTCTTACTAATTTAAAAACGGCTTTAATTTACTAAATATGTATAAGTATATATATATCTATATACACATATATTTGTACTTTTAAAAATTCTGAAACAATATCAAATTTATAGAAAAGTTGTATACCTAAAACAAAAATCTTAATAAGTTGCTGACATGATGATCCATCACTTCTTAATAATTTGGGGTATGATTCCTACAAACAAAAACATTCCCCTATATAATAATAATATAGCCACCTGACTTAGGATATTGATATAATTAGGAAATGGATACTACCATCAAAATCTTCAGATCTCATTCAAGTTTTGCCACCTGTGCTAGTATCATCCTTCATTGCAAAAGGATTGAATTCAGAATCATGTGTTACATTCAAATTGTCTCTTCAGCCTCTTTCAACCTGGAAATTCCTCACATTTTTCTTGACTATTATAATCTTGACACTTGAGGATTCCAGGCCAGCCATTTGGTAGAATGTTTCCAATTTGGGTTTGTCTACTGTTTCCTTATGGATATATTTACATTATGAATACCTGGTAGGAATATCATAGAAGTGTTGCTGCTGCTACTGCTGCTGCTGCTAAGTCGCTTCGGTCGTGTCCGACTCTGTGCGACCCCAGAGACGGCAGCCCACCAGGCTCCCCCGTCCCTGGGATTCTCCAGGCAAGAACACTGGAGTGGGTTGCCATTTCCTTCTCCAATGCATGAAAGTGAAAAGTGAAAGTGAAGTCACTCAGTCGTGTCCGACTCTTAGCGACCCCATGGACTGCAGCCTTCCAGGCTCCTCCGTCCATGGGATTTTCCAGGCAAGAGTACTGGAGTGGGGTGCTATTACCTTCTCCGTGCAGGTTCCTGAAGAAGAGAAAAGAAGAAGAAGAGAAGTCGCTCAGTCGTGTCCGACTGTTTGCGACCCCATGGACTGTAGCCCACCAGACTCCTTGGTCCATGGGATTTTCCAGGCATGAATACTGGAGTGGGTTGCCATTTCCTTCTCCAACAGAAGTGTTGCTGAGTTCTTTTTACTTCATGCTATCAGGGGATACATAACTTCAATTTGCCCCATTACTGGTGACCTTAACTTGATTAAGGTGATGTCTACCTGGCTTCTCCACCATAAAATTATACTGTCCCCTTTTTAGTCATCAGTATTTTGTGGGAAGGTATTTTGAGGGTATGTAAATATCTTATTTGTTAATAATGTATTTATTTGCTCATTTTTGTCTATAAATATTCATGACTTCCTGTTTTATTAAATGGGTTACAATCCATTATTATATTTACTTATTTTGATGCTCAAATTGTCTTTTGTTTGGCCAGTGGGAGTTCTTTTGAGCTGGCTTCTTATCTTTTTGACATGCCCTCATCATTCTTCAAGGACATTTAAGAAAAAAAAATGTTACAGATTTATTTTTTTCTTTCCTTTGAATCAAAGATTTCTCCAAAGAGTTCTAATTCCTCCAAAGAGAATCACTAGATATACTGTTTGCTATTTCCCCACTCCAAGATTTTAAACACTCTCTTTAATTTTCTTCTATTGCTTTTATAATTTAATTTATTGTATTTAAATCTTTAACTGTTTGGAAATATAGTTTGATATGAGATATAAAGATTTCATTATATTATCCCCAAAGGGTTAGACTTTACATACTTGAAATCCCTTTCCTTTATGAAAAAAATGTTTTCATCATAAAAATTCAAACATAAAAAACATAGAAGGGATAGGAAAAAAAAAAACCAAAATCCACCACTCAAAGGCAAACATTGTTAACAATTTGATGAACGTTTTTTCAGATACTGCTCTAAATCAATCCCTCTTTCTTTACTGAGAAAAATTCCTGTGGGATGTTGGGAAGCATGATGATAAAAATGTTTGCTTCTGAAGAATATTTTACCAATAAACAAACATAAACAGAGTTATTATAACTATTTAATTCTGGCATTTCACTCATAGCCTTTCCAATACTGATGTATATATATACTGAATCTCATAGTGTAAGACAAGTATTTAGCTTCCAGTCTTTCATGAGTTTTTTCAACCAAATATCACTAAGTATATTTAAGAACCTAAATTAATGTGTACTGAATTTTTGTTAGAAAAGAATTTTGGAAAAGCTATATAAAATTTTATGTAAACAGGACTGCCGTTGCTGTTTAGTCACTAAGTCGTGTTTGTCTCTTTGCGACCCTATGGGCTATAGCCCATCAGGCTCCTCTGGCCTTGGGATTTTCCAGGCAAGAAAACTGCAGTGGGCTGCAGTCCTTCTCCAGGGGATCTTCCTGATCCAGGGATCGAACCCATGTCTCTTTCATTGGCAGGCAGAGTCTTTACCATCAAGCCACCTGGGAAGCCCTATATATGCCCTATGGGAAGCCCAGGGAATATAGGTAGAAACTGCTTCTACCTATATCCCTTCATGAATAAATTTTTAAAGCATGGTCTGACACCTGCCTGTTTCTCTGAACTCATCAATTCTATTTCTCTGAACTCATCTTTGTAACACTTGTTATCACTCACTATTTCAACAAATAGGCCTTTCAGGTACTTGCAAATACCAATTACTAGTACACCTGCTGTTCCCTAAGCCAAGAACACTTCTTTTTTCTTTCTATACCACTTTTTTCTTTTTATGATTTTTTTCAAGTCTCAGGTTCAGGTCTTCAGAAAGGACTCTTCCTAAAACAACACAAAGTTTATTCCCTCCCCCGCTCAATGCATGAAGAGTGTTCTTTGTCTTTATACTACTTATTACAATTCATAATGAGATCTTTATCTGTTTACTTGTTTCTTTTTGGCTGTGCCCCATGGCATGTGTAACCGTAGTTCCCTGACCAGTGATTGAACCTGCGCCCCCCTGTGCTGGAAGTGTGGTCTTAATCACTGGACCACCATGAAGTCCCTTCTTGTTCTATTAATTTTTTTTTAAATTGTACTTTCTTATTCTAAAAAAAAATTTTTTTTAAATTATGCTTTCTTAAGCTATAAATGGTCAAGGTTAACAGTTTACTACAATAAACCTAGAGCTTAACATGATTCTAGGCTCATAAAAGGTACTCAGGAGCATACTAGTTATTCACGCCAGAGAAGGTGTTCAATAAATATTGTTAGATATATGGTTATGCTTACTTACATCTGTAAATGGCACTATCCTAGTTCTCATGTCTAAAAGCATTCTTGATATTCTCTTACTCTTTCCACAACCACAATGATATCAAAGAGATCAGAGAGGCAGCAAGGAACCAAATTAGGTAAGGACATGTAGGCCTTATTGATCTCTGTTTGCATATAGGTTTTTTATTCTGAGTGAGATGGGATGTCATTAAAGGTTTGAGCCAGAGGAGTGATAAGAGCTGACTAATCTACAAAACTGTACTGTCTAATAACACAGTACTTGTCACACATGGAACGTGAAGTCAAGTTGGCCTTAGGAAGCATCATTATCAACAAACCTAGTGGAGGGGATGGAATTCCAGTTGAGCTATTTCAAATCCTAAAAGATGATGCTGGGAAAGTGCTGCACTCAATATGCCAGCAAATCTGGAAAACTCAGCAGTGGCCGCAGGACTGGAAAAGGTCAGTTTTCATTCCAATCCCAAAGAAAGGCAAAGCCAAAGAATGTTCAAACTACAGCACAATTGCACTCATCTCACACGCTAACAAAGTAATGCTCAAAATTCTTCAAGTCAGGCTTCAACAGTACATGAACCATGAACTTCCAGACATTCAAGGTGGATTTAGAAGAGGCATATGAACCAGAAAACAAACTGCCAACATCTGCTGGATCGTCAAAAAAGCAAGAGAGTTCCAGAAAAACATCTACTTTTGCTTTATTGACTACGCCAAAGCCTGTGTCTGTGTGGATCACAACAAACTGGAAAATTCTTCAAGAGATGGGGATACCAGACCACCTGACCTGCCTCCTGAGAGATCTGTATGCAGGTCAAGAAGCAACAGTTAGAACTGGACATGGAACAACAAACGAGTTCCAAATCAGGAAAGGAGTACATGAAGGCTGTATATTGTCACCCTGCTTATTTAACTTATATGCAGAGTACATCATGAGAAATGCTGGACTGGAAGAAACACAAGCTGGAATCAAGATTGCTGGGAGAAATATGAATAACCTCAGATAAAGAGATGACACCACACTTATGGCAGAAAGTGAAGAAGAACTAAAGAGCCTTTTGATGAAAGTGAAAGAGGAGAGTGAAAAAGTTGGCTTAAAACTCAGCATTCAGAAAAGAAAGATCATGGCATCTGGTCCCATCACTTCATGGCAAATAGGTAGGGAAACAATGGAAACAATGACAGACTTTATTTTTTGGGGCTCCAAAATCACTGCAGATGGTGACTGCAGCCATGAAATTAAAAGGCACTTGCTCCTTGGAAGAAAAGTTATAACCAACCTAGACAGCATATTCAAAAGCAGAGACATTACTTTGCCAACAAAGGTCCATCTAGTCAAAGCTGTGTTTTTTCCAGTAGTCATGTATGGATGTGAGAGCTGGACTATAAAGAAAATTGAGTGCTTCAGAATTGATGCTTTTGAACTCTGTGGTATTGGAGAAGACTCTTGAGAGTCTCTTGGACTACAAGGAGATCCAACCAGTCCATCCTAAAGGAAATCAGTCCTGAATATTCTTTGGAAGGACTGATGCTGAAGCTGAAACTCCAATACTTTGGCCACCTGATGGGGCAAACTGACTAAATAGAAAAGAACCTGATGCTGGGAAAGATTGAAGGTGGGAGGAGAAGGGGATGACAGAGGATGAGATGGTTGGATGGCATCACCGACTCAGTGGACATGAGTTTGAGTAAACTCCAGGAGTTGGTGATGGACAGGGAAGGGTGGCGTGCTGCAGTCCATGAGGTTGCAAAAAGTTGGACATGACTGAGCGACTGAACTAAACTGAAGTCACACATAGCTACTTACACTTAAATTAATAAAATAAAACAAAAATTTCAGTGTCATATTGAAAATACTCATTATTAGTTGCATGTGGCTTGTGGCTGCTAGTTTGGACAGTACAAGCACAGAAAATTTCCATCCTTGAAGAAAGTGCTATTGGATAGTACTATGTAAAAAAGTTCGTGAGAGCTGCTTTAGACACAAAAATAAGAGCTACCAAAAAGCAGGGAGCAAGATTAATTAGGAGGCTATGCCGAGAGTCCTGGCAAGAAATATGGGTGACTTAGGTTTAGCATGGTGGAGGTAAGGGATGCGAGAAGTGATCAGGATCTGGATATATTGAAGATACAGTTGACAGAATTTACTGATAGATTGAATATAGGGAGTGAGACAGAGAAAGGGTCAACAATTGGAGAGAGACAATTGTTGGAGAGAGACAAGGGAGACAAGGGTCAACAACTGCTTTATTGAAGGAAGACTAGAAATATGAAAGAATATACATAAATACATAGAGTATGTATGGGCAAGATGACTGGGATTAGGAATGTGGGAAAAAGGTGGAAGATAACAAAACAACCAATGAAAACGGCATGCTAGAATGATCAATTAAATTCCATGTATCCAAAGGCCCCTTTGAAGAACAGAAAGAAGAAAGGTAAACATATAAGCAAGTCATTTCTCTTCATTGGTCAAAATGAGGCTCAGGATAATAGTTCTCTTTCTACAGTTTCAGATAGCATCTTTTTACTTTAATTATATCACCAGGAGATAAACAGGTAGATAAAATTCCTCCTTGCACTTGTATCTTTGCTCTTCTTTAGCTCTGAGATTTGTATATTATATCATTTATTATATATCCTTTGAATAGAGTAGTTTATAGTCTACTACTATAACTTTATGACTCTGTTATGAACCTTTAATCTCACCTAGAAGCTCTCTTCCAAAATTCCTTTTTCGTGAGTAAATTTTCTACTTGTAACTTCTAAATATACTGTGGAGCTCTGTTTCTCAATCTAAGAAAAAAATCTGCATTTTTGAAGTAAAATATACTCTTTCATGACTATGTTTCAGTTATTGGTTTCATCCCACTAAATCTCTGTCCTAAGAACAAGACTATAGTTAATTTGAGTTATAACTATATTTTATGCTTTGATTCACTAATTCATTGATTATCAACTTAATACTTGCATCCTAGATTCAGACAATAAATAGATGAAAAAAATTATAACTTTTTCTCAAGGATTTCCTAAGCTTGTTGGGAACATAAGAATATAGACAAAACAAATAGTTAAGTGTAATGAAATTAGTCTTTTGACAAAAGTACGAACAAAGGAATATTAGTAGGAACATATGGGGAACACAGCTACGATTTGTCCAGGAAAATACTACAGAGGTTTATATAGAAGTTTCATTTACTATGGTAAAGAGACTTTGCAGGATAAGAAAAATGAAATGAAGTCTAAAATTGTAAATAATATTCCTATCCACTTTCCACTGTTTTTCTCCTAGAAATTCTCCCAGAAAGATAACTACTTCTCTTAGAATTCATTCTAGTTAATACAAAACTTTTAGCTACTACTAGCTATTGTTCGGAGAAGACAATGGCACTCCACTCCAGTACTTTTGCCTGGAAAACCCCATGGATGAGGAGCCTGGTAGGCTGCAGTCCCATGGGGTCAATGAGAGTCGGATACGACTAAGAGACTTCACTTTCACTTTTCACTTTCATGCACTGGAGAAGGAAATGGCAACCCACTCGAGTGTTCTTGCCTGGAGAATCCCAGGGACGGGGGAGCCTGGTGGGCTGCCATCTATGGGGTCGCACAGAGTCAGACAGGACTGAAGTGACTTAGCAGTAGCAGCTATTGTTAGCATAGATATGTAAAAGTAAAACCATGAATTTAAAAAAAACACATCAAAACAAAATCAATTATTTACTACCAACTGTATGCAAACTCAGTATTAAAGACCCAACATATTTATAATTTAAAAAGTACCATTTTACAATATAGTGGGTGAATTAGTTGGCTTGGGGTACAACAAAATATTGGGTGGCTTAAACAACAGGAATTAATTTTATTGCTGTTCTGGAGACTAGAAGTCCAAGATCATGGTGCCAGCAGGGCTGGTGTCTGGTGAGAGCCAGGGTTAGTGTTGGGTTGCAGATGGTCACCTTCTTGCTGTGAGCTCACATGGCTTTTCCTGGGTGTTTACTCAAGGAGAGAGTGGAGAACTCAGTGTCTCTCCTTTTTTAACGTCACCATCCTATCACACCAGGATCCCACCCTCAAGACCTCATCTAAGTGAGTGAAAGTGAAAGTTGCTCAGTCATGTCTGTCTCTGTGACCTCCTGGACTATACAGTCTATGGAATTCTCCAGGCCAGAATACTGGAATGGGTAGCCTTTCCCTTCTCCAGGGGATCTTGCCAACCCAGGGATCAAACCTAGGTCGCATCTAACTAACTCCCAAGTGCCCTATCTCCAAATTGTGGGGATTAGGGTTTCAACATATGAATTTGGGGAGGGGAGTCGAGGGGATGAATACTAACATTCAGTCTGTAACAGTAGGTTAAGCAGTATGTTAGTAGATTCATGAATAAATAATAAAGAATGACAATATCTTTCTAGTAGGGAAAAAGAATTGTGCTTGGACATACCTATTAGCAAAGCTTAACTCAAAACAGTTAGAACTGGACATGGAACAACAGACTGGTTCCAAATAGGAAAAGGAGTATGTCAAGGCTGTATATTGTCACCCTGCTTATTTAACTTACGTGCATCATCATGAGAAACGCTGGACTGGATGAAACACAAGCTGGAATCAAGATTGCCGGGAGAAATATCAATAACCTCAGATATGCAGATGACACCACCCTTATGGAAGAAAGTGAAGAGGAACTAAAAAGCCTCTTGATGAAAGTGAAAGTGGAGAGTGAAAAAGTTGGCTTAAAGCTCAACATTCAGAAAACGAAGATCATGGCATCCGGTCCATCACTTCATGGGAAATAGATGGGGAAACAGGAAACAGTGTCAGACTTTATTTTTTTGGGCTCCAAAATCACTGCAGATGGTGACTGCAGCCATGAAATTAAAAGACGCTTACTCCTTGGAAGAAAAGTTATGACCAACCTAGATAGTATATTCAAAAGCAGAGACATTACCTTGCTGACTAAGGTCCGTCTAGTCAAGGCTATGGTTTTTCCAGTGGTCATGTATGGATGTGAGAGTTGGAGTGCGAAGAAGGCTGAGAGCCGAAGAATTGATGCTTTTGAACTGTGGTGTTGGAGAAGACTCTTGAGAGTCCCTTGGACTGCAAGGAGATCCAACCAGTCCATTCTGAAGATCAGCCCTGGGATTTCTTTGGAAGGAATGATGCTAAAGCTGAAGCTCCAGTACTTTGGCCACCTCCTGTGAAGAGCTGACTCATTGGAAAAGGGATTGGGGGCAGGAGGAGAAGGGGATGACCCAGGATGAGATGGCTGGATGGCATCACGGACTCGATGGACGTGAGTCTGAGTGAAATTTGGGAGATGGTGATGGACAGGGAGGCCTGGTGTGCTGTGATTCATGGGGTCGCAAAGAGACGGACACGACTGAGTGACTGAACTGAACTGAACTCAAAACAACATCAAATTAAAAAAAACAAATTTTAAACTATTTTTTAGAATTATTCTCAAAATCAGTTTTTCTGTTGTTTTATGTTTGAGGTGATCAGATTTATAACAGTAAAATACCAAAACAAAAGTATCTAGGCAATATTATTGTGATACATTTTAAGATTCTACAACCAGGCTTTAATTTGAAAGTTTAAAGTGTAGGTATGAACATTTTCCATTGGCAAATATACCAGTAATTTTAGTTATTACAGATTTCAAATGACCTTCAGTTCTTCTTACTGAAAAAAAACAAAACTTTATAGATTTCAACAGTGCCTTTAGAAATTATAAAATTATATATTATATCCTCATACATGATAGACACAGCCATATTCTCTCATCTTAATTATAGGAAAAGTATGGACAAGTGTAAGGCTTAGCTTTATTGTTTTATAAATGAACCAGTAAAGTTCATTTTAGTGAAATGAGCACACGCTTTTCATAAAATAAATCTCACATGGTAAAGTACCCATTTTCAAAATTAATTTAATTACATGTTTAAAGTTTAATTACATTTAATTAAGCATTTAAGTTTAATATGAAATAAATGAATTATCAGTTAACTACTATGAAATGAAAAACTGCCTTAATAATTAAAATCTATAAATTTTCCTGTTCCATGTAAAACTGTTAGCTCTCAAAAATATTCTTAAAATATATTTAAAGAACTACATCCCCATATCTAATCAAGGTATAATTTTTCTGGTGCCCAGGTTCTTGTTGGGTTATACACTGACTACAGCAGTAAATGGAGACAGCCTGGTAAAGAAAGGAGAGCAGAGGGTTTTGGATACTTGGGTTTGGTGTCAGCTTTACTCACTCACAGACTAAAATAGTGGTAAAGCTGCTCAGTGTCTTTGTACTCAAGTTTCTTCCTAAGTGGGGATAATACTGCTTCTCTTATAGGGTTGTTTGGAGGATAAATGAGATAGTCCATGGTCTAATAATGCCTGGAACATTACCTGATATTGATGAGGTTAATTGACAAAGGTTGATTTCCCATCACTTTAGTTGCTAAGTGAATGAAAACCACTTTGTATTTTCTGGCTTAAAAGGTTTTATCTTTAATTTTTTTAATTACAAAAGTAACACTATATCTCTTTTCATGTATCTACATTATAATTAATGTACATTTTTCATTTCCCTAAGCAATCCACGAATGGAGACAGTATAGCATTACTGCTAACAGAGATTTTTAAATCAGAAAGAACTGACTTTGAATCTGGGTTTCATGATTTACTTTTTGAGACATCATGGAGACACTATTTTAATCTATTTCCCAAGTATGTGTATATGTATGTCTGATTCAGTGAATGACAAAAATTAGAAACTAGTATAATCAATAAAATCAAATAAATGGAATAGTCTTCACTAAACTCTCAGGCAATATTTCTGGGAAAGAAGACTCTAGATTTCTAAATCATAAATCAACATTTATTAACTCATTTCATTTTGAAAATAATGGTTTTACAGTGTAAAAGAAAACAACCTATTCTGTGAAGCAGCAACCTATTCTGTGAAGCAACAACCTATTCTGTGAAAACCTTCCCTTGATTCAACTGCAATATGAATTAAAATTAAGCATTTCTTTATTGTTCTGCGGCTCAGTCGTGTCTGACTCTGCAACCCCATGGACTGCAGCACGCAGGCTTCCCTGTCCTTCACCATCTCCTGGAGCTTGCTCAAACTCATGTCCATTGAATTGGTAATGCCATGAAACCATCTCATTCTCTCCTTCCCTTCTCCTCTTGCCTTCAGTCTTTCCCAGCATCAGGGTCTTTTCTAATGAGTCAACTCTTCACATCAGGTGGCCAAAGTATTGGAGCTTCAGCTTCAGCNTCCCTTCTCCTCTTGCCTTCAGTCTTTCCCAGCATCAGGGTCTTTTCTAATGAGTCAACTCCTCACATCAGGTGGCCAAAGTATTGGAGCTTCAGCTTCAGCATCAGTCCCTCCAATGAATATTCAGGATTAATTTCTTTTAGGACTGATCTCCTTACAGTCCTAACACTTTAGAAATTATTCAATGTCAAGTCTTTAATTTTCAGAGTTTTGCCTTAATAAAGTTAGTAGCAGTATGAATATGTTGTGTTGGTTTATTATGTATCAAAAACATGGAGCAACAGCATGATTTTATACCATTTTCACTGCTGTTATTATCAATAAGCAATATTTATGTGTCTTGTGCGTTTAGGGCTGAAAGATCCTATTACTGAATTATTTCACATTTTATTGAAAATAAACAGTAGTTATTACAAATTTGGTATCCAGATTTGTCAAGTTTCAAATTAAACAGTAATGATAGGTCCAACAGTTATAGGATTAGAAAAATCATATATAATGAAATAATATAAAATATTAAGGTTACATATTACCTAGAAAACTAACATTTATTAGGATAT
>SJYQ01010927.1:53256-82407 GCA_006410935.1 Redunca redunca
GGATTCTACATTAAAAGTTGATGATATTTTTTCTGGGAGAAAAAATCCATGCCACTTTGAAGTCTCAATGAGTTCTTGTGGTATCCTTTTTGATATATCATAATAGTGACCAAATCTTGAAGATGATACTGGTCCAGCCTGATAAGAAAACCCACACTAGT
Organism: Redunca redunca; assembly: GCA_006410935.1. Lineage (NCBI taxonomy): Eukaryota > Metazoa > Chordata > Mammalia > Artiodactyla > Bovidae > Redunca > Redunca redunca. The sequence goes on from SJYQ01010927.1 coordinate 53,418, forward strand.
TGTTAAAAATTTCTTTTCTTTAAACTGTAATTTATTTATCCTACATTCAGCAAAATACTGATATATTTATGCATTTTAATGAAAATATGGAAGAACTGATATATATATATAGACTTATTAAATTTCAAAGAAGCATGCGACAATCTTTGTTATTGTAAACTATTTATAGTTAGAGACCTTTACATCTCTCATGTATCTTCACTCCCGGTGGTTCCCTAAGTTTTACATGAAATTAACCATCTCTTTGCTTTTTTGCAGAGGGGAACTTCCCTGATAGCTCAGTTGGTAAAGAATCTGCCTGCAATGCAGGAGACCCTGGTTTGATTCCTGGGTTGGGAAGATCCCTTGGAGAAGGGATAGGCTACCCACTCCAGTGTTCTTGGGCTTCTCTGGTGGCTCAGCTGGTAAAGAATCTGCCCGCAATGTGGGAGACCTGGGTTCAATCCCTGGACTGGGAAGATCCCCTGGAGAAGGGAAAGACTACCCACTCCAGTATTCTGGCCTGGAGAAGTCCATGGACTCTCTACTCCATGGGGTCGCAAAGAGTCGGCAACGACTGAGTGACTTTCACTTTGCTTTTTTTTTTATGATCTCTTCAAATCTCTCTCTTGGTTCAAAAATTTTATATACATAATTCATGTTTAAGACTTCAAGTTTTAACAATAAAATAAATTTACAGTTTAGAAAACTTAAGCCAAGTTAATTCATTGAAGAGGGGTCCAAAAGAAACTCGCTATTTATATAGATTGAACTGAGCATCATATTAAAACTAAATTCTCGTAATACCATGTATATACATAGTATTCAAAACTTCTTACAAACAAAGTTAAGCTTACTGTATAAATTATATTGAAGTATTCCATACAGGAAGAAGGCACATGATAAAGTGGGAAAATGTATACAAGCTCTCTTAGTTAAATCAGAAATCTGGCATATTCATTGTTAGTTCATTGATAATTCCTCTTTTGTGCCCTCCACTAATGATTTCTCCAAACAATTCTCTTTCTTAGAGGAAACTTTAATAACTATTGATGCTGAATTTAATTACACAAGACAGCTGAACCCTAGTAATATAACATTAATATTATACGGATTTGAATGGACTCTGGGCTGATTTCTTTCAGTCAGCACATTTGAAATATATCTCTATCCAAATATACCTTTATCCAGAGTTGAACTACTAACAGACTCTGCATGGCAATAGTTTCTAATAAAATCTCTGATCTTTATTTACTTAATTTTCACTGTCTTGAATGCCACAAAACACAAAAATTTCAGAACACTCAACAAAACTAGGTAATATTTATGGAAACTGAGGAACTGTACAGAGTAGGTTCTTAACTTGTTTTACTAAGTAAGTGACAATTTTGTAATTCAGAGAAGAAACAGACATTTGCTTGCCACTAGGTGTTTGCATTTTAAGACTTCAGAAATTCATATTAAATTAAATCCCTACAAACTTCAAATTATACAGTAATACAGAATTTAAAAAAATTAAAGTCTAGTAGAAACATTATTCTCAGATTCAGAGTCTGGGGGTTTGTCATTCATCTGGTATACAGAATAGCTCTTCATTCCTCCATAAGGTACTATTTGTTTTCATTAATAAAAGAGACCTATCAATTGGCTTAATCTAATGTTTTCAATACAATATATACAGATGTATGGTTTCAAAAACATGATTTATCCATTTGCCACGAAATTGCTAACAAGTACATTATGTCACATTAAAATTTGTTTCTTAAAAAGAGGGTGTAAGGTTTTTAAATGTAAAGTTATTAGTCTAAAGCAATTTAAACAAGGTCTGTTCTTTGGCCTATAATCTATTCTTTATCCGGATTATGGTTCAAAATGTTTTTACTGCAATCTCTGCTAGAGCTCATCTTTTTATTGTGTAAGTCCAAGCCCCCTTAATGTTTTAGAAAGGCCTTGACTAACTGAACTTTGATCTGATGTCTTCATTGAGAAAAACACCAGGTTGCCCATTTCAGATGCAAATCCCTCTAAGGCCCAATAGAATTTAGTAAAGACAGCAAAAAAGAAGAAACAAGAAGTTTCCAGGATCCTCTTTGAGAATCCTGGGGCACACTGGTGTCCTTAATCCACACTGCTGCATGGATTAAGGTAGGTGATAACCTTTCCTGATTCAAAAGAATAAGCAGAGTGCCTACAAACTGGGTGGAGACTAGGATTTGGTAATAATAAAACACCATGCAATAAAAGCCTGGTCTCTGTCAGAAGCCTCTGAAAAGGCCTCAGTGTACCACATTCCCAGGCCTAGTAGGGAAGCTTGCAAAAGCCTACCTGAATCAAATAAGCATGAATAATCTATTTTAGCAGACTGGCCATGGGGAGAGAGAAAGAAAGAGAGACTTTCGCTTCTTTTAAGTTAATAAATTTATTAGTGGACTGAAGGTTCTTGAAGTCCTATGCACTCTGAGAAATATGCTAAATTGCCAAGAAGCAAAGTATGCTTTTTAAGTTGCCGTCTCTACCAATGTTTCTAATTATAATATTAATGTCATCGAAATCTGAGATTTGGGATGAATCAAGGCAGAAAATTGATTTCATGCTGTGACAGTCTACACACAGAACACGAATAATTCATCAAAATGTAAAAATTTATTTGGAAAAATTTAAAATTACAATTAAATTATTACTTTTTTTAGAAATTAAGATTAGATAATGGCAACTAAAACATTTACAGGGTAGACATTAAACATTTATTCAATGATGAAAAACTTTAATGCTGCAATAAAAATGAAAAATAAATACACTCTTATAGGAAAAACAATTTTGTAAGTTTTTTTTTCTACCCAAGACACAGAGCATTAACATATCATCAGATGACTGAAATGTTGTGAAATCTTCCCAGGTCTAGAATTGTAAAATAAAGACTTAAAATATTTCCTTTTAAAAAGGTCACTGAATGCTTTAAATCTAATAATAATAATGGTAATCCATGAAAAACTGTCAACTTCCTGAAACAATAAATGCACTAAAAAAACTATCATCAATAACTATTCCAATCAATAACTATTTACTCTGTTTGGTATAGTTTTACATAATGAACACTTAATTCACATTCATAAACTACCCTTTAACTTTGTCAGCTGTGGAAGAGAGTAAAACAGAATGGTTCAATAAAAATTTACCATGCTAAAGGTTTCCAAGAGGAACAGCAAAACAATACGCTCCCTCACCATGAATATGTCAGAAAGAAAGCAAAAATTCAGACAAGAGCTGCACCAGAAAAAAAACAGTCCAAACAAGACATTATCTTAGTGTTATCATTTCTTGTTTCTCAGTACGGCATAACACAAAGCAAGAATCCAAAAGGTTATAAACCATTTTGAGCATCCGTTCAATCATCAGAAACCAGAGTGAATAATAACAATTTCACCAGACTATTGTAAGAATCTAATGAAATACTAGAAATGAATATCTTGTAAATTATCAAGCACTACATATATATTATTAATTATTATTATTGTGTTATGATTCACTAGAGAATCATAAGATCCATCACTATTCTTTGCCATTACACTGCTCTCCTGGAAAAATGGTATTTGTTGTCATCTAAAACATGTATATATCTATCACTGGACTGTTGTATCTGAACTACTAAGATGGAAAACCGAAGTGTAATGAGGATTTAACATAATAGAGATCTAATATGCTGTTATAAATTGCTGTTCTAAGCCTGGGTAGTAGAGCTCTACAGTATTAAAAAAATTAAGTCTCAGAATAGGCTGTAGGCCATCATCCTTGGAAGGGCATGGGCCTCCTAGGTGGCTCAGGCAGTATAGAATCTGCCTATAATGCAAGAGACCTGGGTTTGATCCCTGGGTCAGGAAGATTCCCTGGAGAAGGGAATGACAACCCACTCCAGTATTTATTCTTGCCTAAAGAACTCTAGGGAAAGACCTGCCTGGCTAGGCTATGGATTTGCAAAGGTGGACACAACTGAGCAATTAACACTTTTTCACTTTTATCAATCCTTGGGGTGAACAGGGAACAAGGTTTGGTTTAATGATTTGATAGGAAAGAAGGACACGTGTCCACCCAGGAGAGAAAATCAGAATCACAGGATGAAGGAAAGTTAGCATCTACAAACTATACACCCCTCCAATGGGAAGAAGCACTACTTTATGCTTTACTAAGCTAGTGTTATTTATTTAAGTGTACATATTCTTATCCTTTTTGGCATTCCGTAAATGGGAATAGGACTATATTCTTAGGACTGAGAGATAATTCATACTAAAAGGGATCTCTGAAAATCAACAGAATGTCCTTCTGTTACATTATGCTTTGGACTACTTGATCAAACTTTACTCATAATAGTATTAACTATATTTTATCTCAAGTAAAATACAGAAAATCAAGGTTTAACTGTTGTTTTTAAACTGATAATGGCAAGATAAGGTCTGGATTTATAAAGTAGATAATGACAGGTGATCATCAAAGTTTATCAGTCTTGGGTAAATCATCATGTAGAAAATTTCTGTGACAGGCAAATAAATATACAGGCTAGTGACATTTCAAAGAAAAGCAAAGAAGTCAGAGGATGACTCTATTTTCTAAACTTGATGGAACTTGCTTATAAATAGTAAACGAAGGCTTGTCCACTGAGTGTAAATTCAAAATAAGCTGCAACTTGGTGTGTATTCATTAATGCAACTTATACTCACTTTAACATTTAATTCACACACCAAATAATTCATTCACTCCTGTATTCAACAAACAACTGCTGAGCACCTACTATAGACCAGGAAAACAAAACAGTCAAAGTCTTTTTCTCCCACTGACTCATACTCTAGTCAGAGATGGATGATACTTTACATGCTAAGTGATGATAAGTTCTCAGAAGAAAAATATGGTGGTGAAAGGGTATGAGAGAGTAGTTTTATTTTATATAGAGTGACAAAGGAAGACATTCCCAATAAAGTGATATTTTAGTGGAGTCTTGAAGAAAATGGGAAAGTAAATCATCTGGAGAAAACCATTGTAAAATCATAACTTCTAAAACACTCAGGCTCTAAGCCTTGCAAACTGAGGTTTACGTGTAAATGTGTAACATCGCAGAAGTTTACTCCCATAGTAACAACTGCAAGCACACCATACTCTAAAAGGAAAAAGCAGAATAAGCAGTACTACTCATACATGAAAGGGGGTAGGTAGAGTGTCTGCAATTATAACACAGAGAGAAACAACTAAAATTATAAAGAAATAAAGAATTTTCTCCCCAATTGAAACAGATTTCATAACAAGCAGTAAGAAAAATCTTAGTTTCAATTACTCGTATCTTCACTGTCAACTTCACTTCAAGGTCAGTGACCATGAAAAGACAAAAACCAAGATCAGATAAGAGTTAAAAAAAAAGGAAATGGAAGATACAAGTATTTTATATAAAGTAAAACTGAATTGGTATACTATCTTTACACAAAAACTAAATTCAATTTAGAGTTTATAGTCTTAATGTCTTTCAGGACACACCAGCAGAAAAATCAAAAATACAGTTACTTTTTACAAAAGTCAACCATAAGCCCAATCACTTAAATGAATCTGCCAGATTACAGGCATGAAGTTTTTGCCATTAGGGTTCTCAAGTTTAAGTCCTACATTGCTTGTTTTAATCCTTATAAATTAATTCACATTTTCCAAGCAGAACAACTACATTTATTTTGGCCTCTTATATCCAGTTCTCATTCACATTCTAAGCTATCTCTGCAACAATTTCTGACTACTGAGCTTCCTTTTACTTTTTAATACAAATGTATGGTTTTCTACTGTACACATTTACCATAGTTTATTTAACTAGTTGCTTGCTGCTGCTAAGTCACCTCAGTTGTGTTCGACTCTGTGAGACCCCATAGACGGCAGCCCAAAAGGCTCCGCCGCCCCTGGGATTCTCCAGGCAAGAACACTGGAGTGGGTTGCCATTTCCTTCTCCAATGCATGAAAGTGAAAAGTGAAAGTGAAGTCGCTCAGTTGTGTTTGACTCTTAAGAGACCCCATGGACTGCAGTCTACCAGGCTCCTCCATCCATGGGATTTTCCAGGCAAGAGTACTGGAGTGGGGTGCCATTGCTTTCTCCAACTAGTTGCTTACTGATGGACATTTAGACTATTTCTAATTTTTTGCTATAAAAATACATGCCCCATATACAGGTCATGCATATTGAATTTTACATCTGAGTAAATATATTAATGATGTACATTTCCAGTAAAAAATCAAAGGGTACAAGTTTTTGTAATTTTGAAGGATTCTGACAAAGAAGCTATTTATATTTCTACCAGCAAAGCATGACAGTACTAGTTTCTGCCTGTCTTTGCTAATTTAATGTCTTACCAAACATTTTAGATTATTGACAGTCTAGTAAGAGAAAAATGGCATGTTTTAATTTGCATTAAATTAATTTTAATTTAGCAATTTGCATTTCTTTCATTATAACTGAAATTTGGCATTTGTTCTTATGTTTAAGAGCCACCTAAAATTCTTTTTTTTTTTTTTTACAATTTTTTCTGTTTTTAAAAGTTGAGATGGTAGACTATTTCTTATTCTATTTTATGAGCTGTAAGTATTCCCTCTCCAATTTGTAGTTTGTTCACAGTCCCTTAAATCACACTTAAAAATGATACTATTCAAACACCATTCCCATCTGAATTAGAACAATTAACCACTGCTTAATATATGCCCATTACAACACATTTTATACTTGGTATACAGTTGATGCTTAATCAGTATTTTCTGACTGAATGAATAAACGGCATTAATACAGGTGCTAGAGATACAGGAGTAAATAAAACAAGCTCCCTGCCCTATACAGAATTCTTTCTGGTGGAGAAAAGAAGTATACTACCAACTAATTAAAAACAATGTATAAAGTACTTTAAAATACATGTGGTATTATGGAAACAAATCTAAGAAACTAGATAATTACATATTATTTACACTTGGAGAAGGATGATTTGGTGAGAAAGTGAAAAGCATTGCCAGCAGAATCAAACAATTTCCATAGAGCAGTTCTCATAGCATGGGTGAATATAGTGTTTTATGCACACACAGGACACAGACCAAAAAGGTAGCCTTGGTATAAATCTTGAATATAATCTTGAGAAGTTTATATTTTCATATGTGGGCTTATAATGGATTTCACCTCATAATTCAAATTCTCATTAACTGGTAGGAACCACCCAGACACTCCACAGAGAATTCTAAAGCTATGTTTGAGGTTGGCAGGAAGGTAATGTGATTGACAGTGTGCCACGCATTTATTTAGTTTTGTTTTCTAAATGTGTGAGCCCATTTCTTTCTATATTATTGATTTATTTGGTTGTGCTGGGTCTTTGTTCGGTGTGAGGGCTTTCTCTAGTTATGGTGCAATGGCTTCTCAAGGCTGTAGCTTCTCTTGCAGAACATGGGCTTCAGTAGCTGTGGCTTGCATGGGCTCAGTAATTTTTAGGAAATATCCCATTTACAATAATATCAAAAACAATAAAATACTTAGAAGTAAATTTAACCAAGGAGCTGAAAGATCCTATTATGAAAACTATAAGACATTGATAAAAGAAACTGAAGAAGATACAAATAAATGGAAAGGTATTCCATGTTCATGGATTGTAGAATTAATATTGTTAAAATGTTAATACTACCAAAAGTCATTTATAGCAGTGGTCTCCAATGTTTTTGGCACCAATGACCAGTTTTGTGGAAGACAATTTTTCCATGGACTGGGGCAAGTCAGGGAGGGGTAATTTTGGATTATTCAAGCATATTACATTTATTGTGCATTTTATTTTTAATCTAATGTCACCCCTGATCTGACAGGCAGTACCAGCAGGCTGTGGCCTGGAGGTTGAAGACCCTTGATTCATAGATTCAGTACAATGCTTATCAAGATTCTAATGGCAATTTTTATAGCAGTAGAAAAAACACTACTAAAATTTATATGAAACCACAAAAGACCGTCAAAAGCCAAAGAAATTTTGAGAAAGAAGAACAAAGCAGGATGCAACACACTTCTTGATTTTAAGCTATATGATAAAGCTATATTAATCAAAACAGTATGATATTGACATAAAAACAAACAGAACACTGGAACACACTTGAAAGCCCAGAAATAAACCCAAGCATACATGGTCAAATAATGTTTGACAAGGTAGCCAAGAAGACTCAAAAAATAAAAGACTTTCTCTTCAATACTTGGTATTGGGATAACTGGAAATTGAAATGTAAAAGAATGAAAATGAACCCCTATATAACTTGAAACACATTAAAGACTTAAATGTAAGACCTGCAATCATGAAACTCCTAAAAGAAAACATAAGAATAAAACTCCTTGACATGGATCTTGGTACTGTATACAGATGGATTTGACATCATATGCAACAAACTAAAAAATAAACAAGTTGACTACATCAAACGAAAAAGTTTCTTTACAGCTAAAGAAACAATCAACAAAGTGAAAAAATAACCTGTGGACTGGGAAAAATTTTTTGTAAGCCATCTATCTGATAAGGGGTTAATATCCAAAATGTATTTAAAAACTCATATAACTCAATAGTAAAGAAAAAAAATTAAAAAAATGGACAAAGGATCTGAATAGACATTTTTCCAAAGATGATATTTAAAAGGCCAATAGCTACATGAGAATATGTTCAACAACACTAGTCATTACAGAAATGCAAGCTAAAACCACAATGCTAAGTTGTTAAGATAATTACTTCACGCCTGTTAGAATAGCCATCATGGGAAAGGTAAAGAGATAACAAATGCTGGCATGGATGTCCTATGTTGGTGGGATTGTAAATTGGTGCAGTGGAACTACCATAGGATCCAGTAATTATACTTCTGGGAATATATTTAAAGGAAATGAAAACACTAACTCAAAAAGGTATCTGCAATCCCAAGTTCATAGCAGCTGTATGTACAATAGTTAAGAAATAGAAACAACCTAAGTGTCAGTTGATGGATAAATGAATAAAGAAGTTATGATATATATTGGAATGTTTAGTCTTTAAAAAATGAGAAAATCCTGTCATTTGCAACAACTAGGATAGAACTTAGTGGCATTATGCTAAGTGAAATAGGTCAGACAGAAAAAGGCAAATGGTGTAAAATCTCTCTTACATGTGGAATCTAAAAGCAAATAAAACAAAAACTAACTTACGGAAAAAAAGATTAGATGTTGGGTACCAAAGGTGGAGGGTAGTGGGAGGGGGAACTGGAGGAAGGTGGTTGAAAAGTAAATAAAAGAAATAAGTACTATGTATATTTGTAAAGTCTCCTCAGATAACCATTTTGCCTTCAGTTCAGTTCAGTTGCTCAGTCCTGTCTGACAATTTGCAATCCCATGGGCTGCAGCACACCAAGCTTCCTGTCCATCACCGACTCCTGGAGCTTACTCAAACTTGTCCATTGAGTCAGTGATGCCATGCAACCATCTCATCCTCTTTCGTCCCCTTCTCCTCCCACCTTCAATCTTTCCCAGCATCAGGGTCTTTTCAATTTAGTCAATTTCAATTTAGTCTACGTATCTGGTGGCCAGGTTATTGGAGCTTCAGCTTCAGCATCAGTCCTTCCAATGAATATTCAGGACTGATTTCCTTTAGGATGGACTGGTTGGATCTCCTTGTAGTCCAAGGGACTCTCAAGAGTCTTCTCCAACAACACACTTCAACAGCATCAATTCTTCAGTGCTCAGTTTTATATATAGTCCAACTCTCACATCCATACATGACTACTGGAAAAAACACAGTTTTGACTAGATGGACCTTTGTTGGCAAAGTAATGTCTCTGCTTTTTAATATGCTGTCTAGGTTGGTTATAACTTTTCTTCCAAGGAGCAAGTGCCTTTTAATTTCATGGCTGCAGTCACCATCTGCAGTGATTTTGGAGCCCAGGAAAATAAAGTCTGACACTGTTTCCATTGTTTCCCCATCTATTTGCTATGAAGTGATAGGACCAGATGCCATGATCTTAGTTTTCTGAATGCTGAGTTTTAAGCCAACTTTTTCACTCTCCTCTTTCACTTTTATCAAGAGGCTCTTTAGTTTTTCTTTGCTCTCTGCCATAAGTGTGGTGTCATCTGCATATCTGAGGTTATTGATATTTCTCCCGGCAATCTTGATTCCAGCTTGTGCTACATCCAGTCCAGCATTTTTCATGATGTACTCTGCATATAAGTAAAATAAGCAGGGAGACAATATACAGCCTTGACGTACACTTTTCCCAATTTGGAATCAGTCTGTTGTTTCATGATCAGTTCTAACTGTTGTTTCTTGATCTGCATGCAGATTTCTCAGGAGGCAGGTCAGGTAATCTGGTATTCCCATCTCTTTCAGAATTTTCCACAGTTTATTGTGATCCACATAGCCAAAGGCTTTGGTGTAGTCAATAAAGCAGAAGTAGATATTTTTCTGGAATTCTCTTGATTTTTCAGTGATCCAGTAGATGTTGGCAATTTGATCTCTGGTTTCTTTGCCTTTTCTAAAACCAGCTTGAACATTTGGAAATTCATGGTTCATGTACTGTTGAAGCCTGCCTTGTAGAATTTTGAGCATTACTTGGCTAGCATGTGAGATGAGTGCAATTGTGCGGTAGTCTGAACACTCTTTGGCATTGCCCTTCTTTGGGACTGGAAAGAAAACTGTCTTGTGGAGACTGCTGAAGTTTCCAAATTTGCTGGCATGTTAAGTGTAGCACTTTCACAACATCATCTTTTAGGATGTGAAACAGCTCAACTGGAATTCCATCACTTCCACTAGCTTTGTTCATAGAGATGCTTCCTAAGGCCCACTTGACTTCGCATTCCAGGATGTTTGGTTCTAGGTGAGTGATCACAGCATCGTGGTTATCTTGGTCATGAAGATCTTTTTTGTATAGTTCTTCTGTGTATTCTTGCCACCTTTTCTTAATATCTTCTGCTTCTGTTAGGTCCATACCATTTCGGTCCTCTTTTTCTTTGGCATGGTTTTGATCACCTCCTCCTGTATAGAGTTATGGACCTCTGTTAATAGTTCTTCAGGCACACTGTTAACTAGATCTAGTCCCTTGAATCTTTTTGTTACCTCTACTGTGAATTCATATGGGATTTGATTTAAGTCATACCTGGTGGGCCTAGTCTTTTTTCCCAGTTTTCTTTAGTTAACCTAAATTTTGCTGATGATCTGAGCCACAGTCAGTTCCAGGTCTTGTTTTTGCTGACTGTATACAGCTTCTCCATCTTTGGCTACAAAAAATGTAATCAATTTGATTTCGGTATTGATCATTTGATGATGTCCATGTGTAAAATTGTCTCTTGTCTTGTTGAAAAAGGGTATTTGCTATGACTAGTGCATTCTCTTGGCAGAATTCAGTTAGCCTTTGCCCTGCTTCATTTTGTTCTCCAAGGCTGAACTTGCCTGTTACTCAAGGACTCCAGGAATATCTTGACTTCCTACTTTTGCATTCCTATCCCAGAGATGAACAGAACACCTTTTTTAGGTGTTAGTTCTAGGAGGTCCTCTAGGTCTTCACAGAACTGGTCAACCTCAGCTTCTTCAGGACTGGTGGAAGGGGCATAGACTTGGATTACTGTGATGTTGAATGGCTTGCCTTGGAAATGAAGTAAGATCATTCTGTCATTTTTGAGGTTGCACCCAAGTACTGTATTTCAGACTCTTGTTGATTATGAGGGCTACTCTGTCTTCTATGGGATTCTTGCACACAGTAGTATATATAACGGTCATCTGAATTAAATTAGCCAATTTTCCTGTCCATTTTATTTTGCTGATTCCTAGGATGTTGATGTTTATTCTTACCATCTCTTGCTTGACCATGTCCAATTTTCCTTGATTCATGGACCTAACATTCCAGGTTCCCATACAATACTGTTCCTTGCAGCATCAGATTTTACTTTTGTCGCCAGACACATCCACAACTGAGCATCATATCTGCTTTGGCTCAGCCACTTCATTCATTCTGGGGCTATTGGTAATTCTCCTCTGTTCTTCCCCAGTAGCATATTGGACACCTTAAGACCTAGGGAACTCATCTTTTGGTGTTATATATTTTTTCCCTTTTATACAGTTCACGAGGTTCTCACGACAAGTATACTAGGGTAGTTTACAATTCCCTCCTCTAGTAGATCACGTTTTGTCAGAACTCTCTGCTATAACCTGTCCATCTGGGATGGCCCTGCACTGCATGGCTTATAGCTTCATTGAGTTATACAAGGCTTTACAAACAGCAGAAGAACAAAGAGACACAAAAAGCAAGGGAGAGAGGGAAAGGTACATCCAATTAAACAGAAGAGTTTCAAAGAATAACTTGGAGAGAAAAGAATGCCTTCTTTAATGAACAGTGCTTAATAACAGAAGAAAACAACTAAAGGGGAAAGACTAGAGATCTCTTCAGGAAAATTGGAAACATCAATGAAGCATTCTGCCCAAAGATGGGCACAGTAAAGGATAAAATTGTAAAGACCTAGTAGATGCTGAAGCTATCAAGAAGAGATGGAAAGAATACACAGAAGAACTGTATAAAAAAGACCTTAATGAACTGGATTATTATGGCGGTATGCTTAGTTACCCAGAGCCAGACACTTTGGAGCGCAAAGTCAAGTGGGCCTCAAGAAGCACTGTTGCTAATAAATCTAGTGGATGCAATGAAATTCCAGCAAAACTATTCAAATCTCTAAAGGAGGATGCCGTCAAAGTTTTACATTCTTTATGTCAGCAAATCTGGAAGACCCAGCAGTGGCCACAGGACTGAAAAGGTCAATCCTCATCCCAACTCCCAAGAATGGTAGTATTAAAGAATGTGATAACCAGTGGACAACTGCACTCATCTCCCATTCTAGTAAGGTCATGCTTAAAATCTTGATGCTAGGCTTCAGCATTATGTGAACCAAGAACTTCCAGATGTCCAAGTTGGTTACAGAAAAGAAAAAGGAACTAGAGATCAAATTGCCAACATTCTCTGGATTATACAGAAAGCAAGGGAATTTCAGAAAAACATCTATCTCTGTTTCATCCACTGTGCTAAAGCCTTTGACTCTGTGGATCATGATAAACTGTGGAAAGTTCTTAGAGAGATGGGAATACCAGACCATCTTACCTGTCTCCTGAGAAACATGTATGCGGCTCAAGAAGCAACAGTTAGAAATGTTTATGGAAAAACTGATTGGTTCAAGATTGAGAAAGGAGTACGACAGGGCTGTCTGTTGTCACCCCGTTTGTTTAACCTATACACTGAGCATATCATGAGAAATGCCAGGATTGATGAGTTAAAAGCCAGAATCAAGAGAGGCAGGAGAAACATCAACAATCTCAGATATGCGGATGACACCACTCTAATGGCAGAAAGCGAAAAGAAACTAAAGAGCCTCTTTTGAGGGTGAAGGAGGAGAGTGAAAGAGCTGGCTTAAGACTAAATATTAAAAAAATTAAGAACTCAGATCGTGGCATCCAGCTCCATTACTGCATGACAAACAGAAGGGGAAAATGTGTAAATAGTGACAGATATCCTCTTCTCAGTCTCCAAAATCACTGCAGATGGTGACTGCAGCCATGAAATCAGAACATGATTACTTTCTTGGCATGAAAGCAATGACAAACCTAGACAATGTATGGAAAAGCAGAGACATTTCTCTGCTGACAAAGGGTCCATATAGTTAAGGCTAAGGTCTTCCCAGTGGTCACATGGGGTTGTAAGAGCTGGACTATAAAGGCAGAACACCAAAGAGTTGATGCCTTCAAACTGCGGTGCTGGAGAAGACTCCTCAAAGTCCCTTAGCAAGGAGATCAAACCAGTCAATTTTAAGGGAGATCAACTTTGAATATTCACTGGAAGGACTGATGCTGGAGCTGAAGCTCCAGTATTTTGATCATCTGATGCGAACAGATGACTCTTCCCTGCGGCTGGGAAAGATTGAGGGCAGAAGAAGATATCGTCAGAGGATGAAATGGCTGGATAGCATCACTGATGCAATGAACATGAACTTGGGCAAACTCCAGGAGATGGTGAGGGACAGGGAGGCCTGGTGTGCTATAGTCCATGTGGTCACAAGGAGTCAGACATGACTGGGAACTGAACAATAACTACTATGGATATAATGTACATAATGATGACTGTAGCAAAAACTGTTGAATAATATATAGGAAAGCTAAGACAGTAAATCCTAGCATTCTCATTACAAGGAGAAATATTTTTTCCTTTTTCTTTTCTTTTCATTTTATCCATATGGGATGATGGATGTTAACTGAACCTATTGTAGCAATCATTTCACAACTTATGTAAGTCAAACCATGATGCTGTATACATTAACATTATAAAGTGACATATGTCAATTATTTCACATTAAAATTTGGAAAAAAAAGTCATTTAGAAAAGATACCCTACAAATAAGTAATTATTTAAATTAACAATTGTATTGCATTTAAAGAGTAACAAGTATATCACAAGAGATTCTATAAAATGAAAACAAATATATTTGCCAATTTTGGAAAGAGTTTATTGACTTGCCTCCATCTTGGGTAATAACTGGTAACGCCAAGCTATTTTCATCTTAATGTCAGATTCCATTTTATGACTGCATACATCTTCATCACGTTCTTTTTTATAGCTATCATCAATTAATGGTGCAGGAAGTTTCTAAGAAAACAGAATGACACATTATTAAGCATCTGTGGTAAAAAAAAAATGACAATTTTCTTAAATCATAATATTAGAACTTTCCAATGTATTAAAAATTGACACTTTAAAATTGACTCAAGCATATCATGACAATATCAATATTTCTACAGTACAGAAGGAATTACACAGTATTAAATATGAAATTTAACTTTTTACTAATGAACTAGAATTTGAAAAAAAAATTCAAATTTTTATACTAGCAAAAATCAAATGCTGTTGCTAGACACTATGATCATCAAAATAATTTTATACTCTTAAAGTCTAGAATTAGTACTTTTGTGTTATATGTAATTATTGTTATGCTTGCCACAAGGTAAAAATAAAGCATGTGTGTAATCTGTTTACTGGTTTGTAATTCTAGAATTTAAAAAACTCATTCACCCAAAATAATGGGTGAAGTAACAACTAAGAATAAAGACATTTATTTTGCCCATATCAAACATCAGTTTTGCACCTGCAAGCCTATGACTCTAACCTTAACAATGAAAACAGAATTTAAAATCTCCGATTAAATGAAGAGACAAAGAATTCCAATTTTCCTTTCTTAGAAGCTGACCTACAAAATGACCTACTGAGCGGCTACAAGAAAACATATAGAAAACATTGTTTTGTGAAGAGTACACACACTTTTTAGAGAAGGAAAGCACAAGCAGTAATTTTGTTTTTATCAGCTATAATCATAAAGTAGACATTTGTATTAGTAAACATAATCTTGTAGGTCTTCATAAATTGGTATAAGCTGCAATTTATACTTTTCAGGATTAAATTTACTTATGCTTAAAATTGTGTCAACTAAAAATTATAGTAACCATTATATATTTTAGTAACCTCCTAAAAGATCTCACAGTGGATTCACTCTATAACATATGCTAGTATTAGACACTAGTTGTATCATTAAAACTCTGAATACATCACACCTAGCAAAGCATTCATTTCTTATAAAACACAAAGTAACATTTTCTCCAATGGAAACAAATATATGTGTATAGTTCAATATAGCATAGAGGTTATAAATTTGAATTCAGCAACCAGATTGTTCAGATTCAAATCCTGACTTTGCAGTAGAGCTGTATCTGTGGTTACCCTGACCACCTGTAGCACCTCTACACGTCTCCATTCAATACTGGAAAAATGCAGATAGTAATATTTACTTCATTGGTTTGTTGTAAGTAATAAATGAGCTAAAAATGTAAATGCAAAGAATGGTACCTGCCACATGTCAAGCATTCAATAAATGTTTGATTATGAGAATTCAATCAAATCACTGTCCTAACTTTTACTCAGAGCCACATATTTTGTATTGTCAATATTAGGCAACATTTAGTATAAATATTTATATTTTTTNTTGAAATAAAATTCACATAAAACAAAATTTATTATTTTAAGTATTTTAAAGTACAGTTGAGTGAATTTTAGTATATTAAGAGTTGTGCAACCATTACCACTATTTACTTTCAGAACATTTTCAATACTCCCAAAAGAAACAGTACACTCATTCAGCAGTCACTACCCATTCCCCCTTCTCCTAGTCCTAGCAATCATTAATCTACTTTCTGTCTTACAGATTAGTCTAGACAGTTAATTTAAATAGAATTATATAACACATGACCCTTTGGATCTGGTTTATTTCACTTAGCATGGCGTTTTCAAGGTACACCCATGTTGCTATATGTATTTCATTTTGTTGTATGACTGAGTAATATTCCACTGATTGGATATATGTCACATTTATCTATTCATCAGTTGGTAGACATCTGGATTGTTTCTACTTTTTGGCTGTTATGACAAAGCAGCTATGAACATTCACACATGAGTTTTAATGTGAACATATATATCCAGTTCTCTAAGATATATACCTAGAAGAGGGTCATAGAGTAAATCTGTTCAACTTTTTCAGGAACTACAAAAATGTTTTCCATAGTGGCTGCACCATTTTATATTCTTACCCACAATGTTTGAGGGTTCCAATGTTTCCACATCCTAACATTTTTTCTTTCTTTATTGAAAAAGTAGCTATCTTGGTAGGTGTGATGTAGTATCTCATTGTAGTTTCGATTTGCATCTGATGACTAATGATGTGGAGTTTCTTTTCATGTGTTAGTTTTGGATACTTGTATATCTTCTTTGGAAATATGTCTATATATACTCTGCCCACTTTTTAACTGGGTTCTTACGTTGTTGAGTTATGACAATTCTTTATTTATTCTGGGTATTAGACCCTTATCATATATACGGTATGTTCTCACATCCTGTGGTTTTGTCTTTTCACTTCTCACCGGTGTGTTTTGATGCAAAAATACTTTTTAATTTTGATGAAGTCCAGTTTATTGTTTTTTTCTTTTGTTGCTTGTACTTTTGGTGTCGTATTTAAGAAACTATTGCCTAACCCAAAGTCATAAAGATTTATTCCTTTCGTTTTTTCTAAAGTTTTAGATTCAGGATCCATGGACAAGATGGTGGAATAGAAGGACGTGCACTCATTTTCTCCTGCAAGAACACCAAGATCGCAACTAGCAGCTGAACAAGCATCGACAGGAGAACGTTGAATCACACCAAAAAAAAAGATATCCTACATCTAAGAGCAAAGGAGAAGCCCTACAACATGGTAGGAGGGGCGAAAAATCGCTTTTAGAATCAAACCCCAGAACTGCTAGAGATGCTTGGAGGACACAAACAAAACCTTGTGCACACCAGGACTGAGGGAAAGCAGCAGTGATCCCCACAAGGGACTGAGTCAGACCTGCCTTTGAGTGTCTGAGTGTCTCCTGCAGAGGCATGGGTCAGCAGCGACCTGACTCAGGGGCAGGAGCTCTGACTGCAGCAGACCTGGGAGGCGCGGCATGCGGCCTAAGTCCTCTTGGAGGAGGTCGCCATTAGCGCCAGTGTAGAACTGCCAATACACCACCCACAAACTGGAGAACAATTATACCAAAGAAGTTCTCACAATGCTGCCAAAGTTCTAGGGCCCACAACAGATTTTCTGACTTGGGGATTCAGCAAAAGGGCTGAGAACCCCAGGAAAACAGACTCTTGGAGAGCACAACAAAACCTTGTGTGTACCAGGACCCAGGAAAAAGGAGCTGCTGCTGCTAAGTTGCTTCAGTCATGTCCGACTCTGTGCGACCCTACAGACGGCAGCCCAACAGGCTCCCCCATCCCTGAGATTTTCCAGGCAAGAACACTGGAGTGGGTTGCCATTGCCTTGTCCAATGTATGAAAGTGAAAAGTGAAAGCGAAGTCGCTCAGTCATGTCCAACTCTTAGCGACCCCACGGACTGCAGCCTACCAGGCTCCTCTGTCCATGGGATTTTCCAGGCAAGAGTACTGGAGGAGGGTGCCGTTGCCTTCTCTGGGAGAAAGGAGCAGTGACCCCATAAGAGACTGAGCCAGACTTGCCTCTGACTGGGAGTCTCCAGTGGAGGTGTGTGTCAACACTGGCCTGCTGCGGGGTCAGGGGAACTGATTCCAGAGGTCCTGGGAGCCCAGTGTGTTGGCATAAGTTCTTTTGAAGGAGGACCCATTACCACTATTACCCCTACCATCGTTTGGCCTCAGGCCAAACTATAGGGAGGGAACACAGCCCCATCCATCAGCAGAAAATTGGATTAAAGATTTACTGAACATAGCCCCACCCCCCAGAGCAAGACCCAGGTTTACCCACAGCCTGTCCTTCCCAAGGAAGGACACAAGCTTCTTATCCTCATCCATCAGCGGGCAGACAGAATGAAAACCACAACCAGAGAAAACTAACCAGACTAATTACGCGGATCACAGCCTTGTCTCACTCAATGAAACTATGAGCTATACCATGTAGGGACACCCAAGATGGATGGGTCATGGTGGAGAGTTCTGACAAAACAAGGTCTAATGGAGAAGGGAATGACAAACCACTTCATTATTCTTGCCTTGAGAACTCCATGAACAGTATAAAAAGGCAAAAAGATATGACATTGCAAGATGAACTCCTCAGGTTGGTAGGTGCTTAATATGCTACTGGAGAAGAGTGAAATAACTCCAGAAAGAATGAAGTGACGGAACCAAAGCGAAAACAGCACACAGTTGTGGATGTGACCGGTGATGCAAGTGAAGTCTGATGCTGTAAAGAACAACACTGCAGAGGAACCTAGATTGTCAGGTCCATGAATCAAGGTAAACTGGAAGTGGTCAAACAGGAGACGCCAAGAGTGAACATCGACATTTTAGGAATCAGTGAACTAAAATGGACCAGAATGGGTGAATTTAATTCAGATGAGCATTACACTTACTACTGTGGGCAAGAAACCCTTAGAAGAAATGGAGTAGCCCTAACAGTCAACAAAAGGGTCTAAAATGCAGTACTTGAGTGCAATCTCAAAAATGACAAAATGATCTCTGTTCATTTCCAAGGCAAATTATTCAGTATCACAGTAATCCAAGTCTAGGCCCCAACCACTAATGCTGAAGAAGCTGCAGTTGAATGGTTCCATGAGGACCTATAAGATCTTCTAGAACTAACACCAAAAATAGAGATCTTTTTCATCACAGAGGATTAGAATCAAAATGTAGCAAGTCAAGAGATATCTGGAGTAACAGGCAAGTTTGGCCTTGGAGTACAAAATGAAGTAGGTCAAAGGCTAATAGAGTTTTGCCAAGTAATGCACTGGTCATAGCAAACACCCTCTTCTCAAGATACAACAGACAACTCTACACATGGACATCATCAGATGGTCAATACTAAAATCAGATTGACTGTATTATTTGCAGCTGAAGATGAAGAAGCTCTATGTCGTTAGCAAAAACAAGCCCAGGAGCTGACTGTGGCTCAGATCATGAAGCCAATTTGGCTCCTTATTGCCAAATTCAGACTTAAATTGAAGAAAGTGGGGGAAACCACTAGACCACTCAGGTATGACCTAAATCAAATCCCTTACGATTATACAGTGGAAATGATATATAGATTCAAGGGATTAGATCTGATAGAGTGCCTGAAGAACTATGGACAGAGGTTCATAACACTGTATAGGAGGCGGTGATCAAAACCATCCCCAAGAAAAGTAAAAGCAAAAAGGCAAAATGGTTGTCTGAGGAGGCCTTACAAATAGCTGAGAAAGGGAGAGAAGCGAAAGGCAAAGGAAAAAAGGAAAGATATATCCATCTGAATGCACAGTTCCAAAGAATAACAAGGAGAGATCTGAAAGCTTCCTCAGTGATGAATGCAAAGAAAGAGAGGAAAACAATAGGATGGGAAAGACTGGAGTTCTCTTCAAGAAAATCAGAAATTCCAAGGGATCGTTTCATGCAAAGACAGGTACAATAAAGGACAGAAACTGTATGGACCTAAAAGAAGAAGATACTAAGGTGGGAAGAATACACAGAAGAACTATACAAAAAAGATCTCCATAACCCAGATAACCATGATGGTGTGATCACTCACCTAGAGCCAGACATCCTGGACTTCAAAGTCAAGTGGGCCTTAGGAAGCATCAGTATGAACAAAGCTCAGTTCAGTTCACTTAAGTCCCTCAGTTGTGTCTGACTCTTTGCAGCCCCATGGACTGCAGCACGCCAGGCTTCCCTGTCCATCACCAACTCCCGGAGCTTACTCAAACTTATGTCCATCGAGTCAGTGATGTCATATAATTCCAGCTGAGCTATTTCAAATCCTAAAAGATGATGCTGGGAAAGTGCTGCACTGTATATGCCAGCAAATTTGGAAAACACAGCAGTGGCCACAGGACTGGAAAAGGTCAGTTTTCATTCCAATCCCAAAGAAAGGCAAACTATCATGCCAAAGAATGTTCAAACTACCACACAACTGCACTCATCTCACACTAGCAAAGTAATGCTCAGAGAAAGCAGAGCTAGAGAATTCCATAAAAAACATCTACTTCTGCTTCATTGACTATGCCAAAGCCTTTGACTGTATGGATCACAACAAACTGTGGAAAATTCTTCAAGAGATGGGAATACCAGACCACCTTACCTGCCTCCTGTGAAACCTGGATGCAGGTCAAGAAGCAACAGTTAGAACCAGACATCAAACAATAGACTGGTTTCAAAATCGGGAAAGGAGTATATCAAGGTTGTATATTGTTACCCTGCTTGAAAGTGAAAGTAAAAGTGAAGTCGCTCAGTTGTGTCCGACTCTTTGCGACCCCATGGACTGTATGTAGCCTATCACGCTCCTCCGTTCATGGGATTTTCCAGGCAAGAGTGCTGGAGTGGATTGCCATTTCCTTCTCCAGGGGATCTTCCCGACCCAGGAATCGAACCCAGGTCTCCCACGTTGCAGGCAGACGCTTTACCATCTGAGCCACAAGGGAAGCCCTGCTTATTTAACTTATTTAACTTACATGCAGAGTACATCATGAGAAATGCCAGGCTGGATGAAGTACAAGCTGGAATCAATATTGCTGGGAGAAATATCAATAATCTCAGATATGCAGATGACAACACCCTTATGGCAGAAAGTGAAAAAGAACTGAAGAGCCTCTTGATGAAACTGAAAGAGGAGAGTGAAAAACCTGGCTTAAAACTCAACATTCAATAAACGAAGACCATGGCAACCGGTCCCATCACTTCATGGCAAATGGGGAAACAATGGAAACGGTGAGAGGCTTTACTTTCTTGGGCTCCAAAATCACTGCAGATGGTCACTGCAACCATGAAATTAAAAGTTGCTTGCTCCTTGGAAGAAAAGACATGACCAACCTAGACAGCATATTAAAAACAGAGACATTACTTTGCCAACAAAGGTCCATCTATCAAAGCTATGGTTTTTCCAGTGGTGATGTATGGATGTGAGAGTTGGACTATAAAGAAAGCTGAGTGCTGAAGAAGTGATGTTTTTGAACTGTGGTATTGGAGAAGACTCTTGAAAGTCCCTTGGACTGCAAGGAGATCAAACCAGTAAATCCTTAAGGAAATCAGTCCTGAATATTCACTGGAAGGAGTGATGCTGAAGCTGAAGCTCCAATACTTTGGCCACTTGACTTGAAGAACAGACTTACTGGAAAAAACCCTGATGCTGGGAAAAATTGAAGGCAGGAGAAGGGGACGACAGAGGATGAGATGGTTGGATGGCATCACCAGCTCGATGGATATGAGTTTAAGCAAGCTCTGGGAATTGGTAATGAACACGGAAGCCTGGTGAGCTGCAATCCATGCAGTCACAGAGTCGGACATGACTTAGCGACTGAACTGACTGACTGACCAGGTGAAAGGGTGTGAAATTATCACCCCAGTGCATCTAGGAGCTAGAGGATTGAACCTAAGAGGCGTATTTTGGGGCCTGAAAATCTTTTGAAATTGCTTTGTTAAATTTAAGACCTGCTTAGGATACATCATCCATTCCTTCTTTCTGTTTTCTCCCTTGGATTTGAAATGTCTTTCCTATGCCTGTCTCACCACTGTACTATGGAACCACCTAACTTGCCTGGTCTTACATGTTCAGTCAGCACTGGTTATGGGGTTGGACTAAATGTTTTTTGCATGAGAGAAGGACATGTATTCCTGGGGCGGGGGTGGAGGGGAGGGTTGGGGACCACAAACATTCTGTCTATAACATAGTGTCTGGCACACAGTAAGCATTCAGTAAATGTTTGAGAGTGTAATAAATGATGGCTAACAAATCTGTTTCCAATCATTCTGCAGTTTCTGGACTTAGATTTTTAATGGCCTTCTGGATATTCTACCTTAATGTTCAACTACATGTCAAACTCAAAGTATATAAGAAGTTCAGGTTTTTGTCTTTTATTCTTCTTTCCTCCCTTTCTGTCAGCTCTTCCTCCTCCTTAGTTTCTCTACAATTATTTCCTTAGTTATTTCCTTCTCCTGGCTCAGGGCAGCATGTAGCAACAGAGCTCTCAGTTGACTCTTAAGCATCTCAGAAAGAAGATATGATTATAGTTTGTACCTTCTTTCATACTGTTCTCTTACAAAGTGAACAATGTGTGCTAACCCAGTAAGTCCTGAGCTTCTCGACCTCTAGCCTTTATTATTGCTGTTTCCTTTACTTAATGTTGTTGTTTAGGGGTTTGCTTAATGTAGTAATCTGTATATTTGGATATCCAATAAAAACTCATTTGATAGAAAAGAAAAGCATAACTTATAATAGCAGGGATTATAAGTTAACTCATTAAAATCAAGCCATTTCATTAAATTAACAGTAAAATTAAGGGAATTCGTTCAAAACAATATAGAAAAGAAATGCCATGAGTAGGCCGCAAATCAATGAACTTGAAGATAGTAAGGGAAATTATCAATAACAAAGGACAGAGGGAAAAAAGTAAGAAGAAAAAGAATAATTCTAGCGAGCTTTTTCATATGAACTGCTGAGCTGAATCTAAAGTCTATTCAGAAATGCAAAAGCCCTATAGAAGCCAAAACAACTTTAAAAAGAAGAAAGTTAGGACTTAAAATACCTAATTTCAAGACATAAAAACAGAAAGATGAAGTCCATTTAAGATAGATATGATTCAATGGAACAGAAAAGAAAGTTAGGGAAGAGACTCAGATATTTTTTTAATTGATTTTCTACACAGATGCCAAGGGAATTTAACAGAGAGAGGATAACAACAAATTCTTAGAAAACCACAGAGGAGAAAACAGTCATTTTTAGGTATTCCAGGAATCAGCAAACTGGGCCAAATCCAACCAGTCACCTGTTTTTGTAAACAAAGTTTTATTATAACATAGTCATCCTCCTTTGTTTAGAAACTGTCTGACTTAGTGATACAATAGCAGAACTGAGTAGTTGTAACAGAGACCACATGGTCTGCAAAGCTAGAAACATTTACCAACTAGTCCTTTAAAGAAAAGTTTGCTGACCTCTGAGTGATTCAGATTTTTCTTAAATAGGACAAAAACATAGCATGAAATATACTGAACTTTAAAAATGTTTTTCAAATGACACTTAAGAAAACAAAGAAGCAAGCTATAGATTGGGAGTAGATGTTTGTTAAACACTTATCTGATAGAGAATTTATATCCAGAATATAAAAGAACACATAACCCAATGACAAAAATGCAAATAGTCCAATAATAGGTGGACAAAAGAGTTGAACACTCTACCAAAAGATATATGGATGGCAAACACAAGAAAAGGCACTTGATATCATTAATTATTGTTATTGGTGTTCAGTCGCTCAGTCGTGTCCGACTCTGTGACCCCGTGGACTGCAGCACGCCAGGTTTGCCTGTCCTTCACTATCTCCCAGAGCTTGCTCAAACTCGTGTCTGTTGAGTCGATGATGCTACCCAGTCATCTCATCCTGTGTTGCCCCTTTCTCCTCATGCCCTCAACCGTTAGTGATTAGGAACATGCATATTAAAACCACAATGAGTTATCACTATATGTGCACTGGAATTGTTAACATAAAACTTAAAAAATGGTCACACCAACTGTTAAAAAGAAAGCAGGTGGCTGGAATTCTTACACACTGCTGATAAATCTAAACTGTGCAGCTACTTTAGAGAAGAGTTTGGAAATTTCTCTAAAAAGTGAACATTCACTTTCAATATGATCCAGCAATTATCTTCTTAGGTATTTGCCAAAGAGAAACGAAAACATGTTCATACAAAGACATGTACATGGATGGTCACAACTTCATTTAACAGTCAACGGGGGAAACCCAGATGTCAATCAACTGGTAAATGGCTGAAACAGTTAGAGGAACAAACTCTACTGATACATATAAGAATACGGTTAATTTAAAAATCATTATGTTGAATGAAAGAAGCCAGATACAAAACATTATGTACTTCATGACTCCATACATGTGAAATTCTAGACAAACTATTAAGATGGTAAGCAGACTAGAGGTTACTAGTGGCCAAGAGATAGACTGCATTAGATATTTCAGTAACACTGGATTTTAAATGACAAGGAAAAAAATGTTTTCAAAATATGAGGAAATCTGATATTAAACCTGGAATTTTCCATCCAAGAAAATTATCTATTAACTCTAAGAACAAAATGTTTAAAAAGGCATACAGTGTTTCAAAAGCTTACCTATCATCAACTTTTCTGAAGAAAATAATCTGAAGATACAATTCAGTAGTATAAAAAAGAAGAGGTAGAAAGTGTAAAAATTAAAAACTGGTAACCTTTTAATGAAGACATTATTAGACATATTGTTAGACATATTTTTCATTAAACATAAAATTTCAAAAAATATATTTAATTTAATGTACCTTTTAGAATGGCTGTTATAAAAAAGATAAGAGATAACAAGTTCTGGGAAGGATGTAGAGAAAAGGGAATGGAGAAAAGGGAACCCTTGTGAACTGTTGGTGGAAATGTAAATTGGTGCAGCCACTATGGAAAATGGTATGGAAGTTCCTCTGAAAATTCCTCAATAAAACTATTGAGGAACTATCATATGATCTAGCAATTCCACTTCTAGGTATATATTTGAAATCATATATCAAAGAGATACCTGTACCTCCATTTTCACTGCTGCATTTTTTACAATAGTCAAGGCATAGAAATATCTATCAACAGATGAATGAAGAAAATATTATATACATACATAACATTATTCAGCCATTAAAAAAAAAATAAATGGAAATTCTCCCATTTGTGACAATATGGTGGACTTGAGGGCATCCTGCTAAGTGAAGATGGAGAAAGATAAATGCTATATACACTGATTTAGATGAGGTATCTAAAATATATGACCTTATAATAGAGAACAGACTGGCGGTTGCCAGAAGCAGGGAAATGGGTGACGGTGATCAAAAGGTACAAATTCCAGTTATAAATAATTCTGTATGTGATAAATGTATAGCATGGTGACTATAGTTAACAACACTGTATAATTGAAAGCTGCTGAGAAAGTAGATCTTACAAGTTCTCATCACAAGAAAAAATTCTAAATGTGAGGTAATGGACTTTAACTAAACTTATTCTGTTACTATTCTACCTACATATATCCAATCATTACATTGTACACCTTAAAATAATAAAGCTACATGTCAATTACATCTTAATAAGACTGTTAGGAAAAAAGAACTGCTGGGAAGAGAATAAAAAGTAGAACAAGAAAGCGAAGGACTAAACATGAAGAAATGAAAGGAACTAAAAATATGATACTGAGCAACTGAAGGAATATAAAATATGAAATACATTTTCCTGTTCTCTTCAAGTGAAAAATGAGTGATTTAAAGATATACCTAAAACGATATTTTTGGAAAAAAAGAAATACTCTGGTCTTTTTGTTTTCTATTATTCAGAAATTTCTGTAAGAGTTTACACACAATATGTTGTTTTATTCGTAAGCCCTAACATTTTTGTAGAATGCCATCATCGATCTACCCTGCTCGAATCACTGACCTTAACAGAGATGATCACTGTATCTGTAATCTCTACCATTTGTTACAATGTCTGTATCTAATCAAACAAAAAATTTGATTGATGTTTTGATAAAATGTCTATTTTGAGTGAATGCTAAGAATAAGTTCTTTAATAATCAAATATTATAGCCGTCAACCACAGATCAGCAACCACCCTCATTATTTTTGAAAATCCCCAGACTTGATTTCTAACCCAGTGCACCAACAGAACGCAATGTATGGCTGTTACATCTTTGCTTCCTAAGAGAAAGAATATCACATTTTTGGTTCTTTTTAACAATGTGGTACTTACAGTTCTCATATATTTGGAAACGAGGATCATAAACATCAGTAAATAAAAATAAAAAGCAGGCATCATAAGTTCCATACAGAAGATAGTATGGAAAGTATAAAATATCTCTTTTAATCAAATACATTAAGTTAGAAAATTAACAAGAATATAGAAATTTGCAATACTTTCAGACAAAAATAACTATTTACTCTATTTTTTAAAAAAGCTATAAGAAATGAAATGATTACCAACTTGCAATACCAAAGTATACTCCAGTATTTTATATTTTATTTTTTTACCAGAAACATTTATCCTTATCCATAAGATGTTGTAAATATATTTCTTCCCCTTTTCAATTCATGTCATTTTGTGCTTACTGCTTTATTATTTTGTGGTCTTTGTTTTGGCAGATGCACAAGCAAAATCTGATTCCAACAGTTTGACCCTTCTCACTTTTTATGTTCTCTAGGGCATAATAAAACCCAAGATACAATCCCTCAGCAGTTAATGAAGCTTAACCTCCCACCCTCTTAATTACCAATGCATTACACCAACTATGGGCATCGTACTCCTCTCTAAGCTATTTTACAATTCAGCAGAAGTACTACTGAGCTATTATGTAGCAACATAATCCATGCAGCATGAGAAATCCTTCTTAAAAATAAAATCTTTTGATCCTTGCAGGTTTTGGTAACTGTATAATTAATACTACTTAAGCATTATCCATGTATCAGTAAGTATATTATTTTGTTGATTTATAGGGGGTTTGGGAGGAAATATTTTCTGAAAGTTTGAAAGAGATACAAATCCAAAGCTATTACTGATTATCATAATCTAAATAAAAATAGTCTAAATATCAAACCAAATATTTACAAATTAAAGGTATGTTCTCCACATTATCCTCATTTAACTATTCAAAACTATGGGGGGAGCAGTGACTTTAATTGTTAAAAGCATTCAGAAATGTAGATGAATGGAATAAGTCAGAAGATCTTGGGGTGTAGTTGATGCTACATTGAAAAGTTTTTAAAACTCACAGATTTTAAGATTAGCAATTAGTGAATTATCTTGTACCAAACTAAATGCAGTACCCATTAGGGAATATCTTGGTGCAATTTCAGGTATCGTTTCTTGGCTATAACTTTAGCAAAATTACTGATATTATAAGAATGGTGAAAAACACTTTCATATCAGCATACTAAACTCCCAAAGATAAGCAGACAAAATTGATGTCTGTGATTTGGAAACTACATTAATTATATGAATCTGAAAAACAGAAAATGAAACCACTGGGATCAGAGCAGTGTTCTTGATACTCTTCTACTGATCCTTATCATGTTATCATCCTTATCTTTATCATGTTTCTTTTAAACATGTGAACCAGAAATGTGCTGAGAAGACTGGAAAAATCTCTCAGTTTTCTTAACTAAGATAGAGGGAAGGAGAAGGATACATGAAGAACAGAATATGGAAGTCTGCACTACAAGTATTCAGAAATGAAGAGAAAGAGTTGCACTAAGTGAAAATAATTTCAATTAAATGCAAATATAATCATTTAGAAATATTACATTCTAAATCATCACATTTTTAGGAGTACCAGTCACAGAAGGATCTCAAAGCATTTAGACATGCATTAACCCCTGAGTTCTACTGAAATCGAGTAGTGAGAATGGGAAGATGAGGTACACATAAATTTAAATTCCTTATCTAGGTTCTAGCAGTATGCCTGGTAATACATAAACAGTACTTCTAGTCTTAACCAAAGCAGTTGGAGGTTTCAACACTGTCTATTGATGCTATTGACCAAAAGGAGTTTAAAAGGAAATGCACTGAGTTTCTTGGCATTCTAATATTAGCTACCATAATTATTTTCTCACATATATATAAAAAATAACTGCCAAGCTGTTAAGAACAAGTCTCTATGAGGTCTATATTAGTTTTACCAATTTTCCTTAATACACCAACTTAGATACAGAATTTATGATTTTATAAATCAAAATGTAAGATCTATATTACATACTCCTTCAAAACAGTCTCTTTACTTCAGACGTCTTAAGAAGCTTAAAATAAAAATTTCATGCTTTTACTTACAGAGAAGGGAGACTGCACTGCTGGAATCTATTAATATTTTTATTCATAAAAATTGGAGTTTTCCTTTCTAGTTTTTTTTTACAAAGTCAAGTTTACATATTCAAAGTTGTCAATGTTTAATCTAGTTCTGACTGTACAACCAATAAAACTCATACCCAGAGATATAAGTTAAAGTGAAGAGAGTTCCTAATTAGGTAACTACTATTGTTAAAAATGTGAACTTGTGTGTGTGTGTATACGTGTTAGGTATACATAAGTGTGCATATGTATATTTTTACCTATATTATGTTCCTACGTAGGAAAAGAATAATGAACAGTGAAGAATGTAGTCCTTACAATAGGACATATCTTAATTACAATACATTTTGTGAATTGTTTTAAAAAGTAGACTAAATGCTCCACTTAATCATTAGTATTAACAGGTTTAGTTAGTGAGATCATATGTAGTAACTCCTTTCAGTAAATGTTTACTATATAAGAGTGTATATTAACCCATTTTAAGAAAACATGACATATGAAAATCTACATTGAGCAAATAAGTTATATAATAGTAAGTTACTTTCTTTTCCTTTAAGTATTGAATGTCTTTACTGAATATAAACTAAATCCTAAAAA
>SJYQ01010927.1:88891-112006 GCA_006410935.1 Redunca redunca
ATCAGTGTACTATCTGGAAAATTGGCCAAGATATAAGATAAGATATGGTGATAATCATTCAATGTAGGTTAATAAATGTGAAATGCCTTCTTTGGTTTTAAATGTAATCTTTATATTTTCTGTAAAATTGTATTAGAGTTCTCCAGAGAAACACTACAAATAGGATATGTGTATGTGTGTATACACCCAAATATACATGAATATATGCATACATATATATCTCTCAAATAAAATTTATTATAAGGAACTGGCTCATATGATTATGGAGACTGACAAGTCCCCAAATATGCAGAGCAAGCTGGAGATATAGGAAAGCTGATGGTGTAATTTCTGTCCAAATCTGAAGGCTTCTGAACCAGGAGAACCAATGGTGTAATTTTAATCCAAAGGAAAGCAGACTCAGGAAAAGCTAATATTTCAGACTGAACCTGAGGGTAAGTAAAAGTTGATGTTCAACTTCAAAGGCAGTCCAGGAAGAATTCTTTCTTACACAGAGGAGGGTTAGTGGTTTGGTTCTATTTAGGCCTTCAACTGATTGGATGAGGCCCACCCACATTAGGTAGGGCAAATTGCTTTACTCAGTCTACCAATTTAACTGTTAATCTCATCCAAAAATATTTTCACAGAAAACACTCAGAATAATATCTGATGAAATATCTGGGTACCCTGTGGCATGGTCAAGTTGACATATAGAATTAAAGATCACAAGTCTTCCCCTTGCTTACTTGGCACCCATATGTATCTCCTTAAATGATAACTGGTTCCAGATAAAGACAATAAGGAGGTCATAATTCTACATTCCTAGCTCTGTCTCCTAAGATTGTCTTATCCTGGGTCCTTCTTACCTACGCTATGGCCTGGATACTTCATATGCAGTAAGCTAGGGAAATTATACGGTTTACTTTGCTTATTTTGCGTAACTCAGCAATCACTGTCTTTTATTATGTGATGCTCAAAGGTGTGTAATATGTCTCTTGTTATGTGATGTTTCATAATATTTTGTCCTGTTTTTTTGGTTGTTTCAGGCATGATGACAAGTCTAGTCCTTATTAATCTATTTTGGTCATGAGTGAAGTGAAGTGAAGTCACTCAGTCGTGTCTGACTCTTTGCAACCCCATGGACTGCAGCTTCCCAGGCTCCTCCATCTATGGGATTTTCCAGGCAAGAGTACTGGAGTAGGTTGCCATTTCCTTCTCCAGTTTGGTCACAAGGGCAACATTAATAAGAGTCTATGTTTTTTGACTCCAGCTTTGTATTTTTTTCTAGTACGTCATAAACTCTATGAAAAAAGATTTGCAGAATCTAATTACTTGCATGTAAGACTAGATATCTTAAGAAACCTTGATGAAATTATTTTATAATTTCAAAATCCTTCACATACTCCAAAGAAGGATATGTAAAGTACATTGAAATCTTTTAATACTAACTTGTACAAATCTTAAAGAGATGGGAATACCAGACCACCTGACCTGCCTCTTGAGAACTCTGTATGCAGGTCAGGAGCAATAGTTAGAACTGAACATGGAACAACAGCCTGGTTCCAAATAGGAAAAGGAATATGTCAAGGCTGTATATGGTCAACTTGCTTATTTAACTTATATGCAGAGTACATCATGAGAAATGCTGGACAGGATGAAGCACAAGCTGGAATCAAGATTTTTGGGAGAAATATCAATAACCTCAGATATGCAGATGACATCACCCTTATGGCAGAAAGCGAAGAACTAAAGAGCATCTTGATGAAAGTGAAAGAGGAAAGTGAAAAGTTGAAAACACAACATTCAGAAAATTAAGATCATGGCATTTTGTCCCATCACTTCATGGCAAATGGATGGGGAAACAGTGGAAACAGTGACAGACTTAATTTTGGGGGGCTCCAAAATCACTGCAGATGGTGACTGCAGTCATGAAATTAAAAGACACTTACTCCTTGGAAGAAAAGTTATGACCAACCTAGACAGCATATTAAAAAGCAGAGACATTACTTTGCCAACAAAGGTCCATCTAGTCAAAACTATGGTTTTTCCAGTAGTCATGTATGGATGTGAGATTGGAGTATAAAGAAAGCTGAGCACCTAAGAATGGATGCTTTTGAACTGTGGTTTTGGAGAAGACTCTTGAGAGTCCCTTGGACTGCAAGGAGATACAACCAGTCCATTCTCAAGGAAATCAGTCCTGAATATTCATTGAAAGGACTGATGTTGAAGTTGAAACTCCACTACTTTGGCCACCTGATGTGAAGAACGGAATTATTGGAAAAGACTCTGATGCTGGGAAAGATTGAAGGTGGGAGGAGAAGGGGACAACAGAGGATGGTTGGATGGCATCACTGACTCAATGGACATGAGTCTGGGTAAACTCGGGGAGTTGGTGATGGACAGGGAGGCCTGGCGTGCTGCAGTCCATGGGGTCACAAAGAGTCAGACACAAATGAGTGACTGAACTGCACAAATCAAGGTACCTAATAAAGGTGTCGTAGATTAGCTTTCAAATAAAATAAGGTAGTTCTTAAGGCAAAATGTAGAAGTATAGTAAAGGCTTTAACATCAATTACACAGGTTGGAAGAGGGAAGAAGTAAAAAAAAAATCAAACATTTAAAAAACCACATAGAAATAGGCCTTCCTGCCCATGGCTTGGCAAAAATTTCCTATATAGCTATAAATCCTATATATCAGTTATGTCTGATACAAAATCTTAGGCTCAGTACATTGTGGAATGGGCTGTGAAGAACCTATAACAGCTTCTTTACAACAATGAGTTTGGCCTTTACTGCATTGCTTGTCACAAGCAGACTACTGTTAGGAAAGTGACCAAAATGATAAAGGTCAAAGGGAAAAGGGACAAAAGAAGAAACAAAAACAGAAAATAAGAAAGAAAATATTACAAAAGGTTAATAGTAGAAATAAGAATGAAGGAAAACAGGCTCTTCAACCAGAAGGGAATCATCTGGAAAATTATACAAAGGTTTTCTCTTTGGTGGTTAGTTGCTCAGTCGTGTCCGACTCTTTGCAACCCCAAGGACTGTAGCCTGCCAGGCATCTCTGTCCACGGGGATTCTCCAGGAAACAACACTGGAGTGGGTTGCCATGCCCTTCTCCATTTCTCTTGGATTTATTTTAATCTGATAAACAAAGTCTGACCCATATGAAAGAATGACGCTAGTTTTGACCTCAGTATTACAATAAGTTTTATGTTTGAGAGTAGAAATTTGTTGGTGTCTCTTGACAGTTATTATAAATTAATATTTGTCATGCT
Organism: Redunca redunca; assembly: GCA_006410935.1. NCBI lineage: Eukaryota > Metazoa > Chordata > Mammalia > Artiodactyla > Bovidae > Redunca > Redunca redunca. Next base: position 92,149 of record SJYQ01010927.1, read on the forward strand.
AGAGATTTTTTATAAATGACTTATTCATTTGCCATTTTGCAAACTATACAGTGAAATTAAAACATCCGATGAGGGGAAAAAAAAAATGACTTTAGATTAAGAATTCTAATCAAAGGATGGCTTAAACTGAGATCCTATTCTCTACCAAGAAATTAATAATTCTAAAAGTCATACCTGCCTTCTCTGAGGTGAAAAGTATGCTTCAACTTAAAAAGATATAGTACTGAGTTGGCCAAAAAGTTCCTTAAGATCTTATGGAAAAATCCTAAGGAATTTTTGGCCAACTCAATATTTTAATTACATATTTTAGTATTATTGCTTATTTCTTGGAAGAAAATAATTTCTGGCAACCTCAAAACAAATAATTTTAATAAATGAGTACTTCCAATATCTGTATCATTCTTCCAACTTATACCTTTGGAATACTGGTAAACATAAAATCTGACAACATTCGGCAGTTGTTTTTCTTTACCTAGCTAGTTTATTAAGTTCTCATATCATCACTTAATAATAATTTTTTTTACTCTCAGTTTTAAATAACTCATTAAAATTTCCTCATTCTGATAAAAAGGATAAAAAATTGTTCAAGACTCTAAAAATGAGACCATATGTTCAAATAAATTTGATGCATTTTTTTAAGAGAAAAAAAGACATGTGAGGTCCCATTAATATATTTAAATACAGTTGGCACATACACAAATATATACCTTGCTTACATATAAGCAATATGTTTTTCATGAAACATTCAAAATGTAATATTGAATTAATATATTCTATACCTGTAAAATGTCAGCAGGGTCTTCTTTTGCAGATGCAACCAACAAAGCATGGCCACTGACAATTCCTTCTGCCAGGAAATATTTGAAGAGCAAAGGAGAATAAATGTTGTATTTATCCTCTTCTGTAAGAAAGAAAAAAATTATAGTCAGAATTCTACCATACATTAAGCATACTCAAATGCTTTTATTTTTTCTCTCCTTAACACAAGTATATGAGGTGGAACAATAACTATGTCTTCTGAAGAAGATATATGAATGGTCAACAAGATCGTGAAAAGATGTTTAACGGTACTAAACATCCAAAAAATGCAACCTGAAACAATGGAAAACCACTACATTCCTGCTAAAACAGCTGAAATAAAAATACAATACTAAGTATGGAAAAATTGTGGAGCAAATAAAACATTCCTACATTGCTAGAGGCAGTGTAAAATGGTAAAATTTGGAAAATAGATTGGCAGTTTCTTATAAAATTAAACATAAGAATCATCAGCTCCATTCCAGCTTATTACCCATAAGAGATGACAAGACATGTTCACACATAGATGTACACATAATGTTTATGACAGTTTTTCCATAAGAATCAAAAACTGGGAATGGCACAAATGGCCATCAACCAGTGAATGGAAAAACAGATGGTACGTCCACAAACGAGATAATACTCAACAACAAAAGAAATGGACTGTTGATAGATGGGCAACAAAATGAATTTCAGAAACATTAAGTGAAAAAAGTCAGATGTAAAAAGTATATATGATATGACTGCCTTAAGGTGATTGTCTGGAGAAAGAAAAACTAAATTGTAGTGCTAGAAAGATGTCAGGTGTTTGGGGACCAGGAAATATTTGGGTCTGAGAAAATTTAGGGGGGATGCTGGAAATGGTTTGTATCGTGATTGTTGTGGTAGTTACATGAGTATATCTATTTATAAAAAAATCACTAAAATACCCATTTAAAATGGGTCTGTTTTATCATATTAATATGTAAATTATAATTCAGTAAAGGCAGTTTATTAAAACAGTCTCCTATGGCATACCTAAAATACCATGTGGTAGTCTGTCTATAAACCTTCTTGGCACAGAATACCAAAGTAAATCCACGATCAAAAATGTAGTCGATTTAGGGACTTCCCTGGTGGTACAGTGGCTAAGAATCTTCTTACCAATGCAGGGGACACAGGTTTGATCCCTGGTCCAGGAAGATGCCACATGCTGCCTGTGTGCCACAGTTATGAGTACAGCAAAGTGATTCAGTCATACATGTATATATTCTTTTACATATTCTTTTCCATCATGGTTTATCACAGGATATTGAATATACTTCCCTGTGCTGTACAGTAGGATGATTACAATTATTATTGAATTTTGTATCCCACTTTTTCCACTTAATCTCACACGAATTATAGTCTTCTTCTTCTTTTTTTTTTTTTTTTATTTTTTAAAGATGAACATTTTTAATGATAAAAGGTACAATTCACAAAGAAGATAGACATCACAAACCATTAGACACCTGTTTTTGAAGGCAATGATCTTCTTTTCTGGGTGCTTGATGTCCTCTGCCAGCATTCAGAAGTTGTTTTGTGGAGTTTGCTCGGCGTTGAAATGTTTTTTTGAGGAATTTGTGAGGGAGAAAGTAATCTCCTCGTCCTAATCCTCCGCCATCTTCCCAGAATCCTCTAATTATAGTCTTCTAACTATGATGTTTAAGAGGCATAATATTCTAGTAAATTTACAATATTTAGTCATCTCCCCAATACGGACTTTTACATCACTTTAAGGCTTTTGTACTATTAAATACAGAAGCATTAAAGTGCTTTAAATCCCATATGTCCAAGATTGAATGCAGAAACTCACTGTTTTCTTCCATCAAATGTGGTCTTCTTGCTGTTTTTAGAATATCAGAATTTATTCTTAATACCTCTTCTCTCCCTCTCAGCAATACACCCTTCTCTCCAAGCCTAAAATCCTGTTTTATTTTCAAACTATTTTTAGAATTCACTTTGCTCCATGCCAATGTCTCTCCTCTAGGTTTGCTACCAGCAGCTCTTGCTGCTGCTGCTAACTCGATTCAGTCATGTGCGATTCTGTGTGACCCCATAGATAGCAGCCCACTAGGCTCCCCCGTCCCTGGGATTCTCCAGACAAGAACACTGGAGTGGGTTGCCATTTCCTTCTCCAATGCATGAAAGTGAAAAGTGAAAGTGAAGTCACTCAGTCGTGTCCGACTCTTTGCGACCCCATGGACTGCAGCCTACTAGGCTCCTGTGTCCATGGGATTTTCCAGGCAAGAGTACTGGAGTGGGGTGCCATTGCCTTCTCCGACAGCTCTTGCTAGACGACTGCAATTTCCTCTTACTTCTTTGCATCCACTCTAATCTTCCTTCAGTTTAGCAGTGATCTTTTCAAAATATTCAGTATAAACCTGATTATGTCACTTCCCTACTTAAAATCTTTTAGTGGTTTCTCATTGCTCCTGGGAGAAAGAACAAAATCCTTTAGCGTGGTCTATAGTCTCTGCATGGTTGTAGTCAAGGAGGAGAGCTTAATGTGCAAAAATAAAAATATTTGCTAAAAGTGGTATAACAAAATATATGATTACTGTTTTTCCTTTAGAACGTACATAAGTGTCACTGAATAAGTATTCAGTAAAGAAAAAAGTAAACCTAAATTATTTAACTATGCTGTGCAGTGCTTAGTCACTCAGTCATATCTGACTTTTTGAGACCATATGGACTATAGCCTTCCAGGCTCCCCTATCCATGGGGATTCTCCAGGCAAGAACACTGGACTGGGTTGCTGTGCCCTCCTCCAAGGTATCTTCCCAATGAAGGGATCGAACCCATGACTCCCACATTGCAGGTGGATTCTTTACCATCCAATAAACAATTATTTAACTAGAAAAATAGAAATAATTATTTATAAAATTGAGAGCACATAATACACATGTGGCACTAGTGGTAAAGAACATACCTGCCAATGCAAAAGATATAAGAGATGTGGGCTTGATCCCTGGGTCGAGAAGATCCCTGGAGAAGGGCATGGCAATTGACCCCAGTATGTTTGCCCAGAGAATCCCATGGACAGAGGAGCCTGGCAGGCTAAAGTCCATAGGGTCACAAAGATTTGGACACAACTTGGAAGCAAAGTTATGACCATCCTAGATAGCATATTGAAAAGCAGAGACATTACTTTGCCAACAAAGGTCCATCTAGTCAAGGCTATGGTTTTTCCAGTGGTCATGTATGGACGTGAGAGTTGGACTGTGAAGAAAGCTGAGCACCAAAGAATTGATGCTTTTGAACTGTGGTGCTGGAGAAGACTCTTGAGAGTCCCTTGGACTGCAAGAAGATCCAACCAGTCCATCCTAAAGGAGATCAGCCCTGGGTGTTCTTTGGAAGGAATGATGCTAAAGCTGAAACCCCAGTACTCTGGCCACCTCATGTGAAGAGCTGACTCATGGGAAAAGATTCTGATGCTGGGAGGGATTGGGGGCAGGAGGAAAAGGGGATGACTGAGGATGAGATGGGTGGATGGCATCACCAACTCGATGGACATGAGTTTGAGTGAACTCTGGGAGTTGGTAATGGACAGGGAGGCCTGGTGTGCTGCAATTCATGGGGTCGCAGAGTTGGACACGACTGTGTGACTGAACTGAACTGAACTGAAGACATAAAACAACTAAACTAAATGGCAAAGTTCCCACTTTTTTACCTACTTCCTAAATGATTAAGGGTTTTGACTTAAAAAAAAAAATCTACATACAATCCCTACTGATCTTATCTGTATTCATATCTTAAATTACTATCTCCAGTGGTCATACTGCATCTGAACTGAGGACTTTAGTATATATGAACTCCACCTCATTGGCTAGCCAATTCCCTTAAATCCTCCCCAATTCAGATTAGATAACCTCACTTTTGGAAAAGCTTTCCTCAAGCCTAGGTGACATGATTAGAGTGCTGCTGGGCATACTGTTAACTCCTACAACTAACATTTAATACACATTACTGAAATTTCCCCAGTAAGCTAAAAATGCCTCATATCTTACTGTTAAATCACTAGTACTGGGCACATTGTTGTTCAGTCTCTAAGTTGTGTCTAACTCTTTCAAGATTCCATGGACTGTAAACAACCATGCCCCTCTGTCCATGGGATTCTCCAGGCAAGAACACTGGAGAGGGTTGCCATTTCCTCCTCTAGGGAATCTTCCTGACCCAGGGATTGAACTGATATTTCCTGCATTGGTAGATGAATTCTTTACTGCTGAGCCACCAGGCAGGCCCACTGGGCACATCAGTTCAGCTCAGTCATGTACGACTCCTTGCGACCCCATGAATCACAGCACACCAGGCCTCCCTGTCCATCACCAACTCCCAGAGTTCACTCAGACTCACGTCCATCGAGTCAGTGATGCCATCCAGCCATCTCATCCTCTGTCGTCCCCTTCTCCTCCTGCCCCCAATCCCTCCCAGCATCAGAGTCTTTTCCGATGAGTCAACTCTTCACATGAGGTGGCCAAAGTACTGGAGTTTCAGCTTTAGCATCATTCCTTCCTAAGAAATCCCAGGGTTGATCTCCTTCAGAATGGACTGGTTGGATCTCCTTGCAGTCCAAGGGACTCTCAAGAGTCTTCTCCAACACCACAGTTCAAAAGCATCAATTCTTCGGCGCTCAGCCTTCTTCACAGTCCAACTCTCACATCCATACATGACTACTGGAAAAACCATAGCCTTGACTAGACGGACCTTAGTCGGCAAAGTAACGTCTCTGCTTTTGAATATACTATCTAGGTTGGTCATAACTTTTCTTCCAAGGAGTAAGCATCTTTTAATTTCATGGCTGCAATCACCATCTGCAGTGATTTTGGAGCCCCCAAAAATAAAGTCTGACACTGTTTCCACTGTTTCCCCATCTATTTCCCATGAAGAAAAACATCTATTTCTGCTTTATTGACTATGCCAAAGCCTTTGACTGTGTGGATCACAATATACTGTGGAAAATTCTGAAAGAGATGGGAATACCAGACCATCTGACCTGCCTCTTGAGAAATCTGTATGCAGGTCAGGAAGCAGCAGTTAGAACTGGACATGGAACAACAGACTGGTTCCAAATAGGAAAAGGAGTATGTCCAGGCTGTATATTGTCACCCTACTTATTTAACTTCTATGCAGAGTACATCATGAGAAACGCTGGACTGGAAGAAACACAAGCTGGAATGAAGATTGCCGGGAGAAATATCAATAACCTCAGATATGCAGATGACACCACCCTTATGGCAGAAAGTGAAGAGAACTAAAAAGCCTCTTGATGAAAGTGAAAATGGGGAGTGAAAAAAGTTGGCCTAAAGCTCAACATTCAGAAAATGAAGATCATGGCATCCGGTCCCAGCACTTCATGGGAAATAGATGGGGAAACAGTGGAAACTGGGCACACAGTACACAGCAAACATTTATAATTATTAAGGGAAAACCAAATCTACCTTGTCTTGTAAACTCAGTCAGATCTACTGTACTTTGGCAGAAAACATCATAGATACACACACAAACACTATAATAGTTATCAACCCTACTCTTTCAAAGACTCTATGGGGCAGCAAAAACTAATTGGGGGGGGGAAGATCACCCATTTAGGGATTAGCAAAAAAAGGCAAAAAATAATTTAAGCTGTCAAAGCTGAAAATTACCAATACTGTGAAAAAATTTTGAGGTTTTACAATAAACATTTTATTAATCTATTTAATAAATCCTCATAACACTGGGCAGACAAAAATGATAATGATGTGATAGAACTACCAAAAAGCAATTGTAGTTTTGGCCTATATTAATAGTCGAATTCCTAGTTTGAGAGAGATGACTGTTCTGTTCTATGGTAGTTGACCAGACTGACAATAATATATTTCATCTGAGGACTTACCCAGACTAAAGCATCTTCCAAATGGGTGACCAGGAGGGTGAAGGGACTGGAATGCAAGAGAAATGAGTATTTTCCTTGAACAAAAAGAGACCCAAGGGATGCAAGTGAGCTGGCTTCAAATATTTCAAGGGGTGTCATATGGCAATGGAATTACACTTGCTCATTAATGATTCAAGGCAAATTGTAAGTGGTCAAATAGGAGGTGGCAAGTGAACGTCAACATTCTAGGAATCAGCGAACTAAAATGGACTGGAATGGGTGATTTTAACTCAAATGACCATTATATCTACTACTGTGGGCAGGAATCCCTTAGAAGAAATGGAGTCGCCATCATAGTCAACAAAAGGGTCCGAAATGCAGTACTTGGAGTAACAGAAAAATTTGGCCTTGGAGTACAGAATGAAGCAAGCAAAGGCTAATAGAGTTTTGCCAAGAGAATGCATTGGTAATAGGAAACACCTTCTTCCAACAACATAAGAGAAGACTCTACACATGGACATCACCAGATGGTCAACACTGAAATCAGATTGATTATATTCTTTGCAGCCAAAGATGGAGAAGCTCTATACAGTCAGCAAAAACAAGACCAGGAGTTGACTGTGGCTCAGATCATGAACTCCTCATCGTCAAATTCAAACTTAAATTGAAGAAAGTAGGGAAAACCACTAGATCATTCAGGTATGACCTAAATCAAATCCCTTATGATTATACAGTGGAAGTGAGAAACAGATTTAAGGGAATAGATCTGACAGAGTGCCTGATGAACTATGGATGGAGCTTTGTGACACTGTACAGGACACAGGGACCAAGAACATCCCCAAGAAAAAGAAATGCAAAAAAGCAAAATGGTTGTCTGAGGAGGCCTTACAAATAGCTGTGAAAAGAAAAGAAGTAAAAAGCAAAGGAGAAAAGTAAAGATATACCCATTTGAATGCAGAGTTCCAAAAAATAGCAAGGAGAGATAAGAAAGCCTTCCTCAGGAATCAATGCAAAGAAACAGAGGAAAACAACAGAATGGGAAAGACTTGAGATCTCTTCAAGAAAATTAGAGATACCAAGGGAACGTTTCATGCAAAGATGGGCTCAATAAAGGACAGAAATGGTATGGACCTAACAGAAGCAGACGATATTAAGAAGAGGTGGTAAGAATACACAGAAGAACCATACAAAAAAGATCTTCATGACCCAGATAATCACGATGATGTGATTACTCACCTAGAGCCACACATCCTGGAATGTGAAGTCAAGTGGGCCTTAGGAAGCATCACTACGAACAAAGCTAGTGGAGGTAATGAAATTCCAGTTGAGCTGTTTCAAATCCTGAAAGATGATGCTATGAAAGTGTTCCACTCAAATGGCAGCAAATTTGGAAAACTCAGCAGTGGCCACGGACTGGAAAAAGTCAGATTTCATTCCAATCCCAAAGAAATGCAATGTCAAAGAATGCTCAAACTACCACACAATTGCACCCATCTCAGATTCTAGTAAAGTGATGCTCAAAATTCTATAAGCAAGCTTCAGCAATACATGAACTGTGAACTTTCAGATGTTCAAGCTGGATTTAGAAAAGGCAGAGGAACCAGAGATCAAATTGCCAACATCCACTGGATCATCGAAAAAGCAACAGAGTTCCAGAAAAACATCTATTTCTGCTTTAGTGATTATGCCAAAGCCTTTGATTGTGTGGATCACAATAAACTGTGGACAATTCTGAAAGAGATGGGAATACCAGACCATCTGACCTGCCTCTTGAGAAAGCTGTATGCAGGTCAGAAAGCAACAGTTAGAACTTGACATGGAACAACAGACTGGTTCCAAATAGGAAAATAGTGCGTCTAGGCTGTATACTGTCACCCTGCTTATTTAACTTATATGCAGAGCAGATCATGAGAAACGCCGGACTGGAAGAAACACAAGCTGGAATCAAGATTTTCGGGAGAAATATCAATAACCTCAGATATGCAGATGACACCACCCTTATGGCAGAAAGTGAAGAACTAAAGCCTCTTGATGAAAGTGAAACAGAGTGAAAAAATTGGCTTAAAGCTCAACATTCAGAAAACTAATTTCATGGCATCTGGTCCCATCAATTCATGGGAAATAGATGGGGAAACAGGGGCTGACTTTATTTTTCTAGGCTCCAAATTACTGCAGATGGTGATTACAGCCATGAAATTAAAAGACACTTACTCCTTGGGAGGAAAGTTATGACCAAACTAGACTGCATATTAAAAAGCAGAGACATTACTTTGTCAACAAAGGTTTGTCTAGTCAAAGCTATGTTTTTTCCAGTGGTCATGTATGGATGTGAGAGTTGGACTATAAAGAAAGCTAAGCACTGAAGAATTGATGCTTTTGAACTGTGGTGTTGGAGAAGACTCTTGAGAGTCCCTTGGACGGCAAGGAGATCCAACCAGTCCATCCTAAAGGAGACCAGTCCTGGATATTCATTGGAAGGACTGATGTTAAAGCTGAAACTGCAATACTTTGGCCACCTGATGCGAAGAGGTGACTCATTTGAAAAGACTCTGATGCTGGGAAAGATTGAGGGCAGGAGGAGAAGGGGACATCAGAGGATGAGATGGTTGGATGGCATCACCGATTGAATGGACATGAGTTTGGGTAAACTCCGGGAGTTGGAGATGGACAGGTAGGGTTGGCGTGCTGTGGTTCATGAGGTCGCAAAGAGTTGGACATGACTGAGTGACTGAACTGACTGATTAATGCCCCCAATGGGTAGAATGCAACCTAATGATAGAAACAACTGGAACATCAATCCACCTTAATATCAAAGTTCAAATGAGCTGGCCCTATGGTTCCACTGACACTGGTCTCAAAGTCACCAATGACTTTGTAACTGTTGAATTTCTGGGACACTTTAAAATTTTTATCCTTTTTGTCTACTGCAGCTATTGCTTTGGACAATTTTCTTTTTGGAACTACCCTCTCCCTTTCTCATTTTTTAAGAAACTCCTCGCTCCCACTTTTCCTGTTTCCTTAGGCATTCTCTATATATGTAAGCAGCTTATACAGAGCTCTCAATTCTTTCGTACACAAATATGGAACAATTTTGTTTAGTCACTGCTTTCAACTAGGCTATGTCAAAACTTTCTTTTTGTATCTCTTAATGATATCCAGAGTGGACTCCATGACCTTCTCATCAGTTTCAGTCATTAAAATCTGAGTTAAGTTTAAAACATTAACGTTCAAAGCAAAGTTTTCTCCCTCCTTCACTGCAGACTAAAACTTGTAGCTCGAAGGTCTCAGCGGGGCAGAGGGGATCTACAATAAAGGAAAAGTTCTAAAATACTTCTTTCTGTACATTCTGCCTCCAAGTCCTCATTCTATTGCTGGGAGACAAAGGCAAAAGGCAAGTGGCAGAGATCAATTTACACAATTTTCTGTCTAGTTTAGGAAGAGGGCTGTCCCGATTCTCATTCGGATCTGCTCTATTAAAGTCAGTTGCTTGAAGCCTAGGTGTTATGGTGGTTTCCACGCAGGTGGTAAGCATGGTTTTTGTGAGTAGTGCTCTGCTCCATTCTGGCCTCATCTGTCCCTAGAAAACTCTTCAAAGAGGTAGAATCTCGTGTTGGGAAGGCTGGTCAGTACAGTCAACATTACATTAAAAATAGCAAATAAGTGACCTATTGGCCATTGTATTGTGCTGTCCTTAGTTGCTCAGACGTATCCGACTCTGTGACCTGCATTAACTATATGTTACACATGGTGCAATTGTGTGGTAGTTTGAGCATTCTTTGGCATTGCCGTTCTTTGGGATTGGAACAAAAACTGACCTTTTCCAGTCCTGTGGCCACTGCTGAGTTTTCCAAATGTGCTGGCATATTGAGTGCAGCACTTTCACAGCATCTTCTTTCAGGAGTTGAAACAGCTCAACTGGAATTCCATTACCTCCACTAGCTTTGTTCGTAGCGATGCTTTCCAAGGTCCACTTGACTTCACATTTCAGGATGTGTGGCTCTAGATGAGTGATCACACCATCATGATCGTCTGGGTCATGAAGATCTTTTTTGTATAGTTCTTCTGTGTATTCTTGCCACCTAGTCTTAATATCGTCTGCTTCTGTTAGGTCCATACCATTTGTGTCCTTTATTGAGCCCATCTTTGCATGAAATGTTCACTTGGTTCTCTAATTTTCTTGAATTTTATCTCTTCTTGCTATTCTTTGGAACTCTGTATTCAGATATTTATATCTTTCCTTTTCTCCTTTGCTTTTCGCCTCTCTTCTTTTAACAGCCATTTGTAAGGCCTCCCCAGACCGCCATTTTGCATTTTCCAAAGAAAGGCAATGCCAAAGAATGCTCAAACTACTGCACAATTGCACTCATCTTCACATACTAGTAAAGTAATGCTCAAAATTCCCCAAGCCAGGCTTCAGCAATACGTGAACAGTGAACTTCCTGATGTTCAAGCTGGTTTTAGACAAGGCAGAAGGAACCAGAGATCAAATTGCCAACATCCACTGGATCATGGAAAAAGCAAGAGAGTTCCGAAAAACATATATTTCTGCTTTATTGACTATGCCAAAGCCTTTGACTGTGTGGATCACAATAAACTGTGGAAAATTCTTCAAGAGGTGGGAATACCAGACCACTTAACCTGCCTCTTGAGAAATCTGTATGCAGGTCAGGAAGCAGCAGTTAGAACTGGACATGGAACAACAGACTGGTTCCAAATAGGAAAAGGAGTACGTCAAGGCTGGATATTGTCACCCTGCTTATTTAACTTCTATGCAGAGTATATCATGAGAAACGCTGGACTGGAAGAAACACAAGCTGGAATGAAGATTGCCGGGAGAAATATCAATAACCTCAGATATGCAGATGACACCACCCTTATGGCAGAAAGTGAAGAGGAGCTAAAAAGCCTCTTGATGAAAGTGAAAGTGGAGAGTGAAAAAGTTGGCTTAAAGTTCAACATTCAGAAAACGAAGATCATGGCATCTGGTCCCATCACTTCATGGGAAATAGATGGGGAAACAGTGGGAATAGTGTCAGACTTTGTTTTTGGGGGCTCCAAAATCATTGCAGATGGTGATTGCAGTCATGAAATTAAAAGACGCTTACTCCTTGGAAGAAAAGTTATGACCAACCTAGACAGTATATTCAAAGCAGAGACATTGCTTTTTCGATTAAGGTCCGTCTAATCAAGGCTGTGGTCATGTATGGATGTGAGAGTTGGACTGTGAAGAAGGCTGAGTGCTGAAGAATTGATGCATTTGAACTGTGGTGTTGGAGAAGACTCTTGAGAGTCCCTTGGACTGCAAGGAGATCCAACCAGTTCATTTTGAAGGAGATCAACCCTGGGATTTCTTTGGAAGGAGTGAATGTAAAGCTGAAACTCCAGTACTTTGGCCACCTCATGCAAAGAGTTGACTCATTGGAAAAGACTGATTCTGGGAGGGATTGGGGGCAGGAGGAGAAGGGGATGACAGAGGATGAGATGGCTAGATGGCATCACTGACTCGATGGACGTGAGTCTGAGTGAACTCCGGGAGATGGTGATGAACAGGGAGGCCTGGCGTGCTGTGACTCATGGGGTCGCAAGGAGTCGGACACGACTGAGCGCCTGAACTGAACTAAATACATGGTGCAACACACATCTCATGCATTAGTTCACTTAACCATTATGATAACCTTATAAATATTATTAATTTCTACCTTAAAGGTAAAGAGAATGTAAACAGCTTGCGAATGGTGATACTGCTAGGAAATAGCAGAGCCACTGTCTGAATCTAGGAAGTCTGATTCCAGAAACTATGCTGCTAACTTCTTACCCTCTTTCCTGGGCTTATTTCCTTTATTTCTCTCGTAAATACTGATGTGTTTAGGCTTTCGATTTTGATCTGCTTTTCTTTTTACTCTAGTTGTTCTGTGTCTTTTTTGGAGTCTCAGGCCACTCTAAGCAACTGATGTAAATTTTCTATGCTGCTCTAAAAACATACACAGTCATACACAAATTTGCTGATAGTTGGACTGAATTGAGACAACCTAAAATTCTATCTCTGGATCCACAAGGGTCCATAATCTTGAGCATTCTAGTGCATGCCTATGATTTCAACTAAAACATACACTGAATAAAACATTAGTTAAATAACGTTGAACGTGAAAGCGAAGTCGCTCAGTCATGTCTGACTCTTTGCGACCCCATGGACTGTAGCCTACCAGGCTCCTCTGTCCACGGGATTTTCCAGGCAAATGTACCGCAGTGCGTTGCCATTTCCTTCTCCAGGGGATCTTCCCGACCCAGGGATTGAACCCAGGTCTCCCATGTTGTAGGCAGATGCTTTAACCTCTGAGCCAACAGGGAAGTCAATAATGTTTAGGAATCCCAAACATTTTTCTCTAGCCTAAATTTAATAGCCAAATATCCAACTCTCTACTAGGCAGAGCTACTCGGAACATAAAGTTCACTGTGTTTAAACTGAATTCATTACTTTACCTCAGTATTTGCTCATTCCTCCTTTCCTGACTTTATCTAATGGTATCAACTCCAAAATTTCTCTGCCAAAAATTTTGGAATCATCCTACCTACTATCTCCCCAACATCTCCCACACATTTATATAACACAGAAGCAGACATCATCATTCTTTTGAGGGTCCTATTAAAAGAAGAATAATGGAAATAATTCATATCACACAGTAAGCAAAGCTACTTAAACATTTAGACTCATATACATAATGAAATGCAGAAATAGAAAAGCTAGTTTCTGTTGTTATCCCATCAAAATATGACAGTAAATTTATGATTAAAGGCTTAAAAGCATAGTAACAAGCCTCACCTCATCTTTACATTAGGGCAATGAGTACATTTATCACTTTAAGTTTTGTACTTTATTCCTGCAGTGCATCCTTCATAATCTGTCTTAGTTACTCAAAATACTCCATGATTACACATTCCTAACCATTATAAATTATTTTTAGCCAGCCTGTCATATCACTCATTTATTGATGCATTCGTTCATTCACTGTGCCTGTATATAGTCCCCTTGATTACAGTGCTTACTGTCAGTCTCCTGAATATAATACACGATCAGGTTTTTGCAATAAAGTAAAAGTGTCATGAGAAAGTAAATAAAGAACACTACAGGAGTATTTATATAGGAGGAATACTACTCATTGGGGATGAGAAGAAGGAAAGCAACAGTTAATGATAACTTTCTGGAAGAAATACTTAAGTGGAGTTTTCTTTCACTAAAAGATGATTAAGAGTTAGGAAAAAAGAGGCAGCAAGAAAGAACTTAAGCAAAGGTCTGAAAAGAGGTGAGAGAATGGCACTTTGATGGAATTAAAAGCTTAGGGAAATAAATACAAAGCTTGAGGAAGGAGGTGAGAAGATAAGAGAAAAGGCTAAAGTGAATCAGAAGAGGCAGATCATATATAAAGGCCTCTGGACTGTATGTTAAGACCCACAGAGAACACAAAAAGGTCCTATGCAAGGATCATGATCAGATTTTCATATCAGAAAGTTCACTCAGGCTACAGTATAAAAATGGACTGCACAAGAGAACACTTGGGACAACCTATGAAGCTGTTATAATACTAATCTCAGGGAGAGGTATTGATCATAGTTTGAGTCAGAGTTATGGCAACAAGACTGGAGACATAGACAGAGTTTATAAGCACAAACAAAAAGGCTGAAAACTTTCAACGTTTAATAATTAATGGGTATGTAGAATGTGAGAGAGAAGGTCATCACTTAGGCCTCTGGCATGTGTCACTTGGTAGGTTGAATAATAATCCACGGATGGTTGAGAGGAAGAGAAATAGATCTGGAATGGAGTAGAATTGGAAGATAAGGGAAGACTGTGAGTTTAGCTACAGACACATTGATTTTGAAGTGCAGGCAAGATATTCCAGGGAAAATGTTGAATAGGAAGTTGGATACGATCTCTGCATTTCTAAATGTATGCTACATCTTTATGGATCATAGAAAAAGCAGGAGAATTCCAGAAAAACATCTACTTATGCTTTATTGACTACGCTAAAGCCTTTGACTGTGTGGATCACAACAAACTGTGGAAAAGTCTTAAAGAGATGGAAATATCAGACCACCTGACCTGCCTCATGAGAAATCTGTATGCAGGTCAAGAAGCAACAGTTAGAACTGAGCATGGAAAAATGGACTAGTTTCAAACTGGGAAAAGAGTACATCAAGGCCGTATATTGTCACCTTGCTTATTTAACTAATATGCAGAGCATATGATGCAAAATGCTGAGCTGGATGAAGCACAAGCTGGAATCAAGACTGCTGGAAGAAATATCAATAAACTCAGATATGCAGATGACACCACCCTTATGGCAGAAAGAGAAGAGGAACTGAGCAGCCTCTTGAAGAAGGTGACAGAGAAGAATGAAAAAGCCGGCTTAAACTCAACATTCAAAAAATGAAGATCATGGCATGCAGTCCCATCATTTCATGGCAAGTAGATGGGGAAGCAATGGAAACAGTGACAGACTATTTTCTTGGGTTTCAAAATCACTGTGAACTGCGACTGCAGCCATGAAATTAAACGATGCTTTTTCCTTGGAAGAAAAGCTATGAAAAACCTAGACAGCATATTAAAAAGCAGAGACATTACTATGGCGACAAAGAACCATCTTAGTCAAAGCTATGGTTTTTCCAATAGTCATGTATGGATGTGAGAGTGGGACTATAAAGAAGGCTGAGTGCTGAAGAATTGATGCTCTTGAACTGCAGTGTTAGAAAAGACTCTTGAGAGTTCTTTGGACTGCAAGCAGCTCAAACCAGTCAATCCTTAAGGAAATCAGTCCTGAATATTCACTGGAAAGACTGATGCTGAAGCTGAAGCTCCAATACCTGATGCGAAGAACTGACTCATTTGAAAAGACCCTGATGCTGGGAAAGGTTGAAGCTGGGAGGAGAAGGGGATGACAGAGGATGAGATTGTTGGATGGTATCACTGACTCTGGATATGAGTCTGAGTCTGAGCAAACTCTGGGAGATTGTGAAGGACAGGGAAGCCTGGCATGTTGCAGTCCATGGGGTTACAAAGAGTCGGACACAACTGAACATCTGTAGCTATGCCTGGATATTACAGATTACTTTTATTAGGTGAGGTTTTTCATGGTCATCCTAGTTAGCCGGGGCTAACCTTCAGGGAAGAGCATGTAGCACTAAAAGAGGGAATATCACGTCTGTATTTTGAGTAGAGCAAAGGGAGTCTGAAAAACATGAAGAGAGGGATAGAAGGAAAATCAGAACCGAGTATCTTAATAGAATCCAAAGGAAGTGAGTACTTCAAGGAAAGAGTATCCACATCACGATAGCCAGGCTGCCCTGCCTGTGCATTTATCACAAAGGTTGCACAGATTCGTGGTTTGAAGTGAACAGGTCTTGTCCAGAACACCCTGAGGACTGACCCTGCTGGGCTCGCTTGCTGACTCCTCTCAATGATCACTGTCTGCTGCCCGGCCAGAACCCACTCAGTGACAAAGGAACAGAGCCGGGTTCTTGACACTTAAGTCCTGAGGGCATGGAGCGAGCTCACAGCCCTCCTGTGCCCAGCACCCAGCGGCCTCTCCATCAACCACTCAGCCTTGGTTTTTTTGTTTGTTTGATCTCCCCCATTTTTCTGGCTTGATTTTGTACTTTTCTCCCCTGGGGACCCCGATATCTTGACTTCGTTGCCAAAAACGAGCCCATCAGGATCTTCTCCCCCTTCTTCCCATTTCTCCTTCCCACTTCCCTCCTGGTTCTGGTCAGTTCAGAGGATTTAACAATCACAAGTGTCCTGCAAAAATGCCTGAACGTTTTTCCTAGACCCCTGTGTATTTTATTTTCTTTTTTCCAGAAAACTTAGACAAACAAAAGACTAAAAGGATGTATACAGCTGCCCCTGTTTTCAGGTATTCTGTTTGAGAACATTTTAGCTGTTGCTGTTCACAAGTGACATCAGTTCCGGCAAGATAGGTTTCTGTATTTATATATTAAAATCCAAAACAACAACAACAAAAAACTTATAAAATGTTTAAAAAAATGTTCAAAGCTGGGGGAAAAGGCTTTCTTCATTAGTCAAGGTGTTTTGATATGGTATTAAAATAATGTCTAATAAAAGAAAAAAACCCAACATCAACTGTTGAAGAGATCAAGGAGGAAGAGGGCTGAGAAGGTAGCAGGACACAGATCAACATGCAGGAATGTGCTGCATTTCTTTATGCTAACAAAGAAATATCAGAAAGGGAAAAAAAAAAAGCCCTTTTAAAATCACATCAAAAACAAACAGACAAAAACAAAGTAAACTTAGGAATAAACCTGACCAAGGAGGTGAAAGATCTATATGATGAGAACTGTAAAATATTGATAAAGGAAACTGAGGATAATTCAAAGAAATGGGAAGATAAGCCATGCTCTTGAATCAGAATTATTAATATTGTTAAATTGAGCATATTATCCAAAGCAATCTATAGATTTAAATTACCCATGACATTTTCCACAGAAAGAGAATAAATAATTCTCTAATATATATGGAACCATAAAAGACCCCGAATTTCCAAAGGAATCCTGAGAAAAAAGAACAAAGCTGGAGGCATAACATTCTCAGACTTCAGACAATACTACAGGGCTAAAGTAATCAAAAACCTGTGATACTGGCACAAAAACAGATATGTGGATCAATGGAATAGAATACAGAGCCCAGAAGTAAACCCACATACCTACAGTCAATTAATCTTCAACAAAGGAGGCAAGAATATATTGCATAATGGAGAAAACAGTCACTTCGGCAAATGGTGTTAAGAAAGCTGGGTGGCTACATGTAAATCGATGAAGTTAGAATGCACTGTACAAATACCTCACACTGTACACAAAAATAAATTCAAAATGGTGTAAAGATTTAAATATAAGACATATGACCCCACAAAACTCCTAGAAGAGAACATAAGAAAAACATTCCCTGACATAAATCACAGCAATGTTTTCTTGGGTCTCCCAAAGCAGTAGAAATAAAAGCAAAAATAAACTAATGGGACCTAATTAAACTTAAAAGCTTTTGCACAGCAAGAAAACCATAAACAAAATGAAAAGACAATCTATGAAATGGGAGAAAACATTTGCGAACAATGTGCCTGACAAGGGCTTAATTTCCAAAATATACAAACAGCTCATACAACTCAACAACAAAAGAACCAAACAACCCAATTGAAAAATGGTTAGAAGACCTAAATAGGTATTTCTCTAAAGACATACAGACGGTCAAAAGCCACATGAAAAGATGCTCAACTTTGTTCATCATTAGAAAAATGTGAATCAAAAATACAGTAACATAATACCTCACACTGGTCAGAATGGTCATCATTAAAAACCCTATAAATTATAAATGCAGGAGAGGGTGCGGAGAAAGGGGACTCTCCTACACTACTGGTCAGAATATAAGTTGGTACAGCCACTATGGAAAACAGTATGGAGTTTCCTTAAAAAACTAAAAGTAGAGTTGCCATATAATGCAGCAATCCCACTCCTGGACATATGTTTTAGAGAAAATTCTCAACTCGAAAAGATACATGCATCCCAAAGTTGACAGCAGCACCATTTACAATAGCCAAGACATTGAAGCAACCTAAGTGTCCATCAACAGGTGAAGAGATAAAGATGTGGTACATATATACCATGGAATACTACTCAGCCACAACAAAAAATGAAACAGTGCCATCTGCAAGAGGGATGGACCTAGAGATTAAGATACCATCAAGTAAGTCAGAAAGAGAAGGATAAACATATGATTAGTCCACTTATATGTGAAATCTAAAATATGACACAAATGAAATTATTAACAAAGTAGAAACAGACTCACAGACGTAGAAAAAAACACAGTTGTCAAAGGAGAAAGAGGGGGCAGGAATAAATTAAGAGTTTGGGATTAGCAGATACAAATTACTATATATAAAACAGATAACAACAAGGTCCTAGTGAATAGCACAGGGAACTATATTCAATAGCTTGTAACAACCTTAATGGAAAAAATATATATATATGAACTCCTGTGCTATATACCAGAAATGAACGTAATATTGTAAATCAACTATACTTCAATTAAAAAGTTTAAAAAAAGAAGGAATAGGACTAAGAGGTATCCTCTGGGTTTATCTGTGAGAAAGTCTTCAGTGTCTCTAGCTAAGGTAGTTTTAGTGAAGTGGTAGTGCCTAAAGTAGACTGAGCAATGACTGAAATTTCACAAAAACACACAAGTGTTACAGACTATTCAACATGCTTGGCTATAAAAGGGAAGAGAAAAAGCAGTAATTAGAGAGTCAGGGTTAAGGGCGAAGAACTTCTTCCTTTGAAAAACAAGTGGACATAGAAAAGAACTTAAAGGTAGAAGTGATAAGAAATGAAAATTTATATTGCCACGTACTTCGAAAGGTAGTAGGAGAAAAGATCTAAAGTGCAGGTTGCAAGGATGATTCTCTAACAGGAGAAGACACATCTCATCTTTCTATTTGTGAATAGAGCTAAGCTTTGAGGATTGATGGTGGGAAGTTGTTTATTATGAGACAGACTCTTACTTCTGCATGAAATAAGTCATTCCAGGAAAAGAAAGAAAAAGTGGTACTATCTGATGTTTGAGGACAAAAGAGTTTTAAAAGGCCACTGAGGTTAATGCAAATGAAAAGGTGATTAGCATACACAAAAAGTTACTGGACAATGTTCAATGCCTTCTTGAGGTTGAAGATCATGATCGTCTCTAATAAAGGAAAGAAATAACTTGGAAGTCAGTACATGACAGCAATAAGATGGTATCAGTTCAGTTCAGTGGCTCAGTCGTGTCCAACTCTTTGCAACCCCATGAATCACAGCACGCCAGGCCTCCCTGTCCATCACCAACTCCCGGAGTTCACTCAGACTCACGTCCATCGAGTCAGTGATGCCATCTAGCCATCTCATCCTCTGTCATCCCCTTCTCCTCCTGCCCCCAATCCCTCCCAGCATCAGAGTCTTTTCCAATGAGTCAACTCTTCACATGAGGTGGCCAAAGTACTGGAGTTTCAGCTTTAGCATCACTCCTTCCAAAGAAATCCCAGGGCTGATCTCCTTCAGAATGGACTGGTTGGATCTCCCTGCAGTCCAAGGGACTCTCAAGAGTCTTCTCCAACACCACAGTTCAAAAGCATCAATTCTTCGGCGCTCAGC
>SJYQ01010927.1:112055-124780 GCA_006410935.1 Redunca redunca
CAGTCCTGTGGCCACTGCTGAGTTTTCCAAATGTGCTGGCATATTGAGTGCAGCACTTTCACAGCATCATCTTTCAGGATTTGAAACAGCTCCACTGGAATTCCATCACCTCCACTAGTTTTGTTAGTAGTGATGCTTTCCAAGGCCCAGTTGACTTTACATTCCAGGATGTGTAGCTCTAGGTTAGTGATCACACCATCATGATTATCTGGGTTGTGAAGATCTTTTTTGTACAGTTCTTCTGTGTATTCTTGCCACCTCTTCTTAATATCTTCTGCTTCTGTTAGGTCCAGACCATGTTTGTCCTTTATCGAGCCCATCTTTGCATGAAATGGTCCCTTGGTGTCTCTAATTTTCTTGAAGAGATCTCTAGTCTTTCCCATTTCATTGTTTTTCTCTATTTCTTTGCATTGATAACTGAGGAAGGCTTTCTTATCTCTCCTTGCTATTCTNTATCTCTTCTTGCTATTCTCTGGAACTCTGCATTCAGATGCTTGTATCTTTCCTTTTCTCCTTTGCTTTTCACCTCTCTTCTTTTCACAGCTATTTGTAAGGCCTCCCCAGAGAGCCATTTTGGTTTTTTGCATTTCTTAGATGGTATAGAAGAAGAATAACTAAAGATTTATAACTCACTCCAGAAAGAATTTTTAAGATGAGTTATCAGGTTTTAGTATAAAATGATTTAATGTTAGAAAAACTTGATGTGCATCTCAGCTACTAGGTACATCACCTTGGATAAGTTACTTGGCTTCCCTCAAAATTTCATCTTCTGTAACACATAGACACCTCATCTGACTATTGTTAAATCAAATGATAAAATACACATTAAGGACTTAGTATGATGCCAGCACACAGTAAATCCTCACTTAATGTTAAATGTTTTAATAGAACATTTAATGATAAGATTTAAAGATATTAAGAATGTGTTTTGTATGAAAAGGGTGTTACAGAAGGCAAACTGGAAAGGTTTAGAAATGACTGGAATACTAGGAAATTGAGTGTACAGAGAAAAAAATATGAAATATTATGAAGACAAAAGTAACAGAGAAGGTAAGATCATTAGAACAACCTAATTTTTGGACAATGACCAACAGTAATTAGGAAGTGAAGCGATGGATCTGGTGGATAAAAAGTAACAACAGCCTGAGCCCCGCACACTGCCAACTAGAGGAGCTGGTATATGGGTTCTGAAGTTTCACAGTCTGAATGCTACAAGTAGGTAGTATTTCCCTGAGTCTGTCTCAGGAAAAGTTGGCCAAACGTTCCCTCTGACTAGTTATAAATTAATATGCTCTCCAGAAGCGCCTTTGCCTCTTTATTACAGGAATATACTCTGCTGATATCCTCTCTCCTATGCATGTGTTTATATAGTTTACATATGAATACTCATCTCCCTTCACTTCCCCTCAACTTTTGCCCATATTTTGATTCAATTTAAACTTTTCCATACCCCTTGCGGGGCTTCTTCAGTGGCTCAATGGTAAATAATCCGCCTGCTAATGCAGGACATTTGGGTTCGATCCCTAGGTCGGGAATATTCCTTGGAGAAGGAAATGGTGATGCACTTCAGTATTTTAGTCTGGAAAATTCCATGGACAGAGGAGCCTGGCAGGCTACAATGGGGTCGTAGAGTAAGACATGACTTAGCGTCTAAATAACGTATCTCTTGGGATTCCAAAAATATCTGCACCTTATAAATGTATTCTTCATAGTTATTCCACATGCAACCAACAGCCAGTTTAAGTTCACCAAGGGTAAAAACCAAGAGGCATATTCTCAAACAGTGTTGAACATACAGTAGTCATTCAAATGCTTTAGGACAAAAGGTCGGGTAGTTTTTTCCCCAAAGAACTCTACTGATAACAGTTCAATTTGTCTTATTTTAGCCTTCTAACATGTTTTACTACTATAACATAAATTAAGGAAAACACAAGATATAATCATACAAAATAGAAATTGGCAAGCTTTTTCCTAAAGAGTTAGAAGAATAAATGTTTCAGACTTGTGAACTATACAGTCTCTGTTGAATCTACTTAGCTCTGCCCTTGTAAGTGCAAAAAAAAGAAAAAAGTTAGAATGTGTAAATAAATAGAGTATGATTATGTTTCAATAAACCTTTATAGATAAAGCTTCAGGCAACAGGTTGTAGTTAACCAACTTGTATACTATAAGGAAAATGCTCAGAATTTATTACATGATGTAAAAGGAAAACACAGCTCAGGAAATTCAAAGAGCTTGAAGATAACTGATGAGAAAATACTCTCCTGTGAGAGATATATTGGGACTGCTTAGTTTTTGCAATTGTAAAATAATAACTAATTATAACTAGGGAAAGTATGACAGATTCTAAGGTGATCCCCATGACCCTCTTCCCTGGTTATTTGCCTTTGTGTAAGCTCTTCTCTTTGAATGTGGGTGGAACCTTTAACTTGCTTTGAACCCAAAGAATATGGCAAAGGTGATGGCACATCACTTCTATTACATCTGTCACATTGAGAGACTGTCTCCCTTACTGGTCTTGAAGAAATAAGATGCCATGTTGTGAGAGAGTGCCTCTGGCTGACAGCAAGAACTGAATGTGGTCAGTCACCCCAGGAGATTGAAATAGATCCATCCTCTGCCAAACCTTCAGTGAGAACCCAGCCCTGACTCACTCCTAGACTGTCTGCTTGCAGAGTACCCAGAAATTGTGATAATAAATGTGTGTTCTTTTCAGGCTAGTTAAGTTTCTGTTAATATTGTTACACAGAAATAGGTAACTAACACAGAAGTACACACATAGGTAGTTGTGATTCATTGTTTAAAAGCATATCATTCATCTCTTATTTCTAGAATGAGAATTACATAATTAATCTAAGAGATTAAAAATAATGCATTCTTTTTTTTTTTTTTGTATGGAAATACTGATAACAGTTTTATTCACAACTGTTAAAACCTGCACACAAACATTCTCCACTGGTGAAGAGATGATCTGTGGTAAGTCTCCGCAGTGGACGAATCTTCAGCACGTTACCCTAGCGGAAAAAGGCAGACTCAAAGGCTTCATCCTGTGTGATTCCATTTACATGACTTTCCCCAAATAGGCAAAATTATTGAGGAAACTGCTGCTGCTGCTGCTGCTGCTAAGTTGCTTCAGTCGTGTCCGACTCTGTGCGACCCCATAGACGGCAGCCCACCAGGCTCCCCCATCCCTGGGATTCTCCAGGCAAGAACACTGGAGTGGGTTGCCATTTCCTTCTCCAAAATAATGCATTCTTAAATGTCATATAACTTGTATCTTTTTTACTGATTCCTATTACATCTCTTTGACGCTTCATATCTGCACATATAGCTCAAGATCCTTTATGTAAAAAGAAGCTGTGTGAACTTTAAATATTTCTGCTATGCTTTCACTTTTGATATTTTTCAGGTGTTCCAAATTTACATGTGAACCAGACTGTCAGACTTTCTAAACATAAAACATCTCAAAACGTTTTCCAGTGCTAAAGAATGAAACACGTTTTAAGAAAACTCTATATTTGGTTTTCAAAGTACAGGTAGGAGTCCCTCAGTTATTCCTCAGAGAATGGCCTTTTACATATTCATATTCATTTTTGTTGCATTCCCATGGTCTAAAATGGACCTATCATGGGTTTTCTGGCAGTGCTCACTGTCTCCAGTTTCCTCAGATACCTTGCTTCTGAAACTGGAAACCCATTACTCTGTTACCCCCCACACATGTGCAGGTACATACTGGTACACATAACTGTCTTGGTAAATGAGAAAATTATTAGAAATATTCACAGCCTATAGTGAAAAGTTATTAATTAATGAAAATCATCTTCATACTGTGGTGGTGGTTTAGTCACTAAGTCGTGTCCGACTCTTGCGACCCCATGGACTATATAGCCTGCCAGGCTCATCTGTCCATAGAATTCTCCAGGCAAGAATACTGGAGTGGGTTGCCATTTCCTTCTCCAGGGGATCTTCCCGACCCAGGAATTGAACCCAGGTCTTCTGTATGGGGCAGGCAGATTCTTTACCAACTGAGCTACAAGGAATTTTCCCTATTTGTAGAATTTAAAAAATCTGTGAGTGACAAGCATATTGCCGGGAGAAACATCAATAACCTCAGATATGCAGATGACACCACCCTTATGGCAGAAAGTGAAGAGGAACTAAAAAGCCTCTTGATGAAAGTGAAAGTGGAGAGTGAAAAAGTTGGCTTAAATCTCAACATTCAGAAAACGAAGATCATGGCATCCGGTCCCATCACTTCATGGGAAATAGATGGGGAAACAGTGGAAACAGTGTCAGACTTTATTTTTTTGGGCTCCAAAATCATTGCAGATGGTGACTGCAGCCATGAAATTAAAAGACGCTTACTCCTTGGAAGGAAAGTTATGAGCAACCTAGATAGTATATTCAAAAGCAGAGACATTACTTTGCCAACAAAGGTCCAGGCTATGGTTTTTCCAGTAGTCATGTATGGATGTGAGAGTTGGACTGTGAAGAAGGCTGAGTGCCGAAGAATTGATGCTTTTGAACTGTGGTATTGGAGAAGACTCTTGAGAGTCCCTTGGACTGCAAGGAGATCCAACCAGTCCATTCTGAAGGAGATCAGCCCTGGGATTTCTTTGGAAGGAATGATGCTAAAGCTGAAACTCCAGTATTTTGGCCACCTCATGTGAAGAGTTGACTCATTGGAAAAGACTTTGATAGTGGGAGGGACTGGGGGCAGGAGAAGAAGGGGACGACAGAGGATGAGATGGTTGGATGGCATCACTGACTCGATGGACATGAGTCTGAGTGAACTCTGGGAGTTGGTGATGGACAGGGAGGCCTGGCGTGCTGTGATTCATGGGGTCGCAAAGAGTCGGACATGACTGAGCGACTGAACTGAACTGAACTTTAGCTCCTAACCTCTGACCTTAAATCTTCACACTTGGCTTAGATTTAGACCATTCACCCTTTCTTAAGGCAGAGTTCATCTACTGTATATGTTGTACTGACTTGAAAATGGAGAAAAGTAGAAAACCTAGTAGATAAGCCTCCTTCTGCTAACCGAGTCTGTCAAAGGAATGTAAAAATGCTTTCAAATTTTAAGATTTCCGAGAAAGAAAACAAGGTAACACAATAAAACTAGGTTTACTTAAAAATTTTTTTTTAATTTATTTATTTTTAATTGAAGGGAAATTGAATTAGTTTCTACCAAACATCGACCAGTATTGCACCGGTTTCCAGCAAATATCAACATCAATCTAAGTTTACTTAAATTATACATATCTTTAAAAATCTTATACACTGAGAAAATGATAGTAGTGCAAAAACAATGAGATAATTCAGAATATCAGCTTTATGGGAAGACTGGACTCTACAAAGGCGGCCTTTGCTTTATACTTGCTGTATTGTTTTGTTTAATTACTAATTCAATAAATAATTATTGAATACCCAGTGAAATACTTGGTGAACTGATACTTCATCATAGATAGACTTTTTAAAAATATCTGTCACTGTACTTTGGTTATTCCTATTTTAGTTTTCCTTTATTATATATTATTGAAAAAAAAATCTCAGTTAGATCACCAGCTTCATTAGGCATGTGTTGTTTCCACGTAACTGCCAATGTCACCACTAAGCTTTCTGCCACTGTACAACCAGTATCCCTTCCTCCAGCTTTCAGTAACAGGCATCTTCTTCCTTTTCATTCTCATTGGCAGTGTCCTCAAACTACAGATTTCTACTAACAATCTGTTTATAGTGACTCAAGTCTCTAATATTACTCCTCAAAATCCTTGTAGCCTTTGCCTACTTCCTGGTTTGAAAGCCACTACCATATATTTATTTTATGTTTGTTATGGATGCACTCACTCTTAAAACAGCAGAATCTGTTACAAAATAACATCTCCAATGTTTGCAGAAGATGACTGCCTACTTAACATTCAAGTGAATCTATAAACAATTCAAAACGTGCTGGTTATAAGACTGACATACAAAAATCAACAGGAATTCCTTGTACAATTACAAGCAACCATAAAATATATTAACAGGAAACATATGTATTATCGTATTAACTTATGTTATAATTATTTGCTTTACTTATATCTCTTCCTTATGGAAGGAGAATAACTCATATATATATCTAACCCCAGTATCTAGCATGCGAGTGGGTGTTCAATGAAAATTGTTTGAATGACTATCAATCATCACTGGATTCCTAGTATCATTCACACATGTTCTCCCTGGAGAAAAGGATAAAAATTCACTTGCATATTTTTTAAACCACTAAAATAACTCATTGTACTTTTGTACATTAAAGAGAAAATTTCCGGTTCAAATCAAGAAATCCAATTCTCCACTTTTCACCTATTTGGACTGATAAAGTTTAAAATCCTTGATAATGTACAACAATGTTAAGGGTGAAGGTGACCTAGCTATAACAGCTGACTGAAGTATCAGGTAGTATAACCTCTTGGGAGAGCAATCTAGTAACTAATACAATTTCACATGCTTGGGGGCTTCCCTGGTGCTTGGGTTCGATCCCTAGGTCGGGAAGATCCCCTGGAGAAGGAAATGGCAACCCACTCCAGTACTCTTGCCTGGAAAATCCCATGGACAGAGAAGCCTGGTAGGCTTCAGTCCATGGGGTCGCAAACAGTCTGGACACGACTGAGCGACTTCACTTTCTTTCTTTCTTTCTTTCTCTTAAGCAAGCCTGTATTTTGGAACTTATTCTATAGATACTTATACATACATGCAAACCTTATACATATAAAATTTGTACAATAGGATTGTTCATAACAGAAGATAATGAGTTAACCTTATCAGTAGAGAAAAATTTAAGAAAATTATGGCACATCCATATAATGAATCCCTATTCAGTTGTCAAGAAAAATGAGGGATACTTATAAGAATGCACATGGACTGATTTCTAAAATATCAGTTCAGTCCGGTTGCTTGGTCACATACAACTCTTTGCAACCCCATGGAATGCATTACATCAGGCTTGCCTGTCCATCACCAACTCCCGGAGTTTACTCAAACTCACGTCCATCAAGTCAGTGATGCCATGCAACCATCTCATCCACTGTCGTCCCGTTCTCCTCCTGCCTTCAATCCTTGCCAGCATCAGGGTCTTTTCATTGAGACAGTTCTTCATATCAGGTGGCTAAAGTATTGGAGTTTCAGTTCTTCCAATGAATATTCAGGACTAATTTCCTTTAGGATGGACTGGTTGGATCTCCTTGCAGTCCAAGGGACTCTCAAGAGTCTTCTCCAACACCACAGCTCAAAAGCATCAATTCTTTGTTGCTCAGCTTTCTTTATAGTCCAACTCTCACATCCATACATGACTACTGGAAAAACCACAGCTTTGACTAGATGGACCTTTGTTGGCAAAGTAATGTCTCTGCTTTTTAGTATGCTGCCTAGGTTGGTCATAGCTTTTCTTCCAAGCAGCAAGCACCTTTTAAAATTTCATGGCTGCAGTCACCATCTGTGGTAATTTTAGAGCCCAAGAAAATAAAGTCTATCACTGTTTCCATTGTCTCCCCATCTCTTTGCCATGAACTGATGGGATCGGATGTCATGATCTTCGTTTTTTTGAATGTTGAGTTTTAAGCCAGCTTTTTCATTCTCTTCTTTCACTTTCATTAAGAGACTCTTCAGTTCCTCTTTGCTTTCTGCCATAAGGGTGGTGTCATCTGCATATCTGAGGTTATTGATATTTCTCCTGGCTATCTTGTTTCCAGCTTGTAGTTCATTCAGCTTGACATTTCACATGATGTACTTTACATATTAGTTAAATAAGCAGGATGACATTATACAGCCTTGACATACTCCTTTCCCAATTTGGAACCAGTCTGTTGTTCCCTGTCTGGTTCTAACTGTTGCTTCTTGACCTGCATACAGATATCTTAGGATTCAGGTAAGGTGGTCTGGTATTTCCATCTCTTTAAGAATTTTCCACAGTTTGTTGTGATCCACACAGTCAAAGTCTTTGGCATAGTCAATAAAGCAAAAGTAGATGTTTCTCTGGAACTCTCATGCTTTTTTGATGATTTAATGGATGCTGGCAATTTGATCTCTGGTTCCTCTGCATTTTCTAAATCCAGCTTGAACATCTGGAAATTCTCTGTTCACATACTGTTGAAGGTTGGCTTGGAGAATTTTGAGCATTACTTTGCTAGCATGTGAGATGAGTGCAATTGAGTGGTAGTTTGAACATTCTTTGGCATTGCCTTTGAGATAGGAATGAAGACTGACATTTTCCAGTCCTGTGTCCACTGCTGAGTTTTCCAAATTTACTGGCATATTGAGTGCAGTACTTTCACAGCATCATCTTTTAGGATTTGAAATACCTCAGCTGGAATTCTATTATCTCCTCTAGCTTTGTTTGTAGAGATGCTTCCTAAGGCCCACTTGACTTCACACTCCAGGATATCTGGCTGTAGGTGATCACAACATTGTGATTATCTGGGTTATGAAGATCTTTTTTGCATACTTCTGTGTATCCTTGCCACCTTTTCTTAATGTCTTCTGCTTCTGTTAGGTCCATACAATTTCTGTCCTTTATTGTGCCCATCTTTGCATGAGATGTTCCCTTGGTATCTGTAACTTTCTTCAAGAGATCTCTAGTTTTTCCCATTCTATTGTTTTCCTCTGTGTCTTTATATCGATCACTGAGGAAGGCTTTCTCATCTCTCCTTGCTATTCTTTGGAACTTTGCATTCAAATGGGTATATCTTTCCTTTTCTCCTTTGCCTTTCACATCTCTTCTTTTCTCAGCTATTTGTAAGGCCTCCTCAGACAACTATTTTGCCTTTTTGCATTTCTTTTTCTTGGGGATGGTCTTGATCACTGCCTCCTGTACAATGTCATGAAACTCTGTCTGTAGTTCTTCAGGCACTCTATCAAACTAATCCCTTGAATCTATTTGTCACTTCCACTGTATCAACATAAGGTATTTGATTTAGGTCATATCTGAATGGTCTAATGGTTTTCCCTACTTTCTTCAATTTCAGTCTGAATTTTACAATAAGGAGTTCAAGATATGAGCCACAGTCAGCTCCTAGTCTTGCTTTTGCTGAGTGTATAGAACTTATCCATCTTCAGCTGCAAAGAATATAATCAATCTGCTTTTGGTATTGACCATCTGGTGATGTTCATGTGTCATCGTGTTGTCATCTCTTGTGTTGGTGGAAGAGCGTGTTTGTTATGACCAGTGTGTTCTCTTGGCTAAACTCTGTTAGCCTCTGTCCTGCTTCATTTTCTACTCTAAGGACAAATATGCCTGTTACTCCAGGTATCTCCTGACTTCCTACATTTGGATTCCAGTCTCCTATGTTGAAAAGGATATCTATTTTTGGTGTTAGCTCTAGAAGGTCTTGTAGGTCCTCATAGAACCGTCAACTTCAGCTTCTTCAGCATTAGTGGTTGGGCATACTCTTGGATTAGTGTGATACTGAATGATTTGCCTTGGAAAAGGACTGAGATAATTCTGTCATTTTTGAGACTGCACTCAAGTACTGCATATCAGACTTTCTTGTTGACTATCAGGGCTACTCCATTTCTTCTAAGGGATTCTTGCCCACAGTAGTAGACAAAACCGTTATCTGAATTAAAATAACCCATTCCAGTCCATTTTAGTTCACTGAATTCTAAAACGTCGATGTTCACTCTTGCCATCTCTTGTTTGACCACTCACAATTTACCTTGATTCATGGACCTAACATTCCAGGTTTCTATGCAGTATTGTTCTTTACAGCATTGGCCTTTACTTCCATCACCAGTCACTCCAGAACAGCGTGTTTTTTCCCACTTTGGTTCCACCTCTTCATTCTTTCTGGAGTTACTTCTCTACTCTTTTCCAGTAGCATATGGAGCACCTACAGACCTGGGGAGTTCATCTCTCAGTGTTGTATCTATTTGCCTTTTCATACTGTTCATTGGGTTCCCAAGGCAAGAATACAAAGTGGTTTGCCATTTCATTCTCCAGTGGACCATTTTTTTTTTTTCTAACATATATTTAGTAGAAAAAGCAAGGTGCTGAATGCCTTCATGTATATTACTTAGGTAGAAATATTTGAGTTTCCACCACTTCTAGAATTAAGCATTGCTAAGTCACTTCAGTCGTGTCTGACTCTGTGTGACCCCAGAGATGGCAGCCCACCAGGCTCTCCCGTCCCTGGGATTCTCCAGGTAAGAACACTGGAGTGGGTTGCCATTTCCTTCTCCAATGCATGAAAGCGAAAGGTGAAAGTGAAGTCGCTCAGTCACGTCCAACTTAGTGACCCTATGGACTGCAGCCTACCAGTCTCCTCCATCCATGGGATTTTCCAGGCAAGAGTACTGGAGTAGGGTGCCATTGCCTTCTCCGAGAATTAAGCATAGGTCATACTAAATTCAGCCTTCCCAGCTGGCTCAGTGGTAAAGAATCTGCCTCCCCATGCAGAAGTCACAACAGATGCAGGTTTGATCCCTGGGTAGTGAAGATACCCTGGAGGAAGCAGGAACCCACCCCAGTATTCTTGCCAGGACAATCCCATGGACAGCCTAGCCTGGCGGGCTATAGTCAATGGGCGTCACAAAGAGTTGGACATGACTGAACAGATGTGCATGCATACTAAATCTGGAGTATGTTCAGTTCTGGGCACAAAAAGACAATGCGAGAGCAGAAGGTGTGACAAGAGAATAACCAGGAGAATGAGGAGTGTGACAACCACGATACATAAAATCCACTTTAAGAAACTATGTCTATTTAGTCTGGAGAAGATTTGAGGTGATTAAACTGTTATTTTAAAATATTTTAAGAGTGTCAGGTGAAAGAGTATCAGAGGACAAAAAACTAGGAACAACAAATTCATCACAGGTGTACAAATTAAACATTAACATAAAGAACTTTCTAATAAATCATACATTTTCAAATAACAAAGATTGGCCTGGTGAAGTAGTGAGCCCTTTAAAGTAGATAAAGTGAAAGTGAAGTCGTTCAGTTGTGTCCAGCTCTTTTGAGATGCCATGGTCTGTAGCCTGCCAGGCTCCTTCATCCTTGGGATTTTCCAGACAAGAATACCGGAGTGGGTTGCCATTTCCTTCTCCAGGGGATCTTCCCGACCCAGGGATCCAACCTCAGTCTGCCGCATTGCAGGCAGATTCTTTACTGTCTGAACCACCACGGAGGCCTGTTAAACTGTACTCAAATGGTGTTTGGTATCTGAAAAGTGTTTGTTTCATGGCCAGGTGGGAACTTGGATTATGTAACTGTCAAGATTTATTTCAATTCCAACATTCTGTGATCTAAACTTAAAGGTAAACTGGGTTATGTATGTATATTTAAGAAGTATGGAAGCTTTAAAGATGAACAAAAATGTGATTTATCCTTGTCATTTTTCTTTGAATAAGAAGACAAGTAAGGTAAAAATCTGTGATATATACAATGGGTTTATGTGTACATCAAATTATCAAATAAATCACTGTAACAATCCCACTCTAAATACTGAGATTCTCCAAAAAAATCTATTGGCATTATTTTTGTATTTTTGAAACAAATGGAAGACAAGGCACTGTGAACACTTTTTAATTATAAGAGCTATATTTTCACATGTATTTTTCTAAATCAGTTCAAGTTCAGATTAATATTTTAAGTTAAACATAAGGCAATTCCTCTTTAATTTACCTTCACTCTTGGAGAGTGCTATATAATTAATCTCAGAACAGATAAACCCATAAAATCATTACGCACAACATAAAACTGTGATTGGGAAGAGCAAAGTATGTATGCTATACTAACCAATTAGAAGAACTGTTCCAACGGCCAAACCTCCACCTGGAAATGAAACAAAATGAACAAATTAATCTACCTTTTCATATTATCTTTTGGCATTATCAAGGACAGGTACTTCAATAACTTCAAAACTGTAGTTGAGAACAACATTTTAATTACCTTTGCAATACTTGGCTTAAGGTGCTATTATGAAATAATTACATACTACACGTAATTATACACTACACATTACAATTACTTTCATAATATACTGTACTATCCTCCTTTCTCCTGTGATAGGACCATGCAGCATTCAACACAGCCGGCTAAGCATTCCTTTAATGTTATATTTAGCAATTATTAATAAATTAGCTCAATAGCTGAGACCTAAATGTGCAAAGGAACTTAACTACAACAGAAGTACAACACAGAAAGAAAGGTTATTACAATAGAAACTCCACTTTAATTTTTATTCTCAAATTTAACAAACCTTGGAGAAAAAAAACCTGATAGTTAAAACGAATTCTTTTCCGATTATTAATAACACACACAAATCTGAACATACTCTAAATATATTTAGAATATAAGATGAATATTTTTGTCAAACAAGGGAGGTACAATCACCATAGTCACAAAGCACATTTTCAATTTTACTAGAAAATACAATTTTAATTATATTTGAATTAGGGTAATATGATCATAAATATATAACTGAAATAGAGGTTTATTAAAAATCAATTTAAAATCAAGTTTTAAGAAACTAGAGCATCAGAAAGATAGACATTCAACCACTTGATGACTGATATTTTGTTTGTAAAACCATTTTTGAAAGCATTACTATGTGTTATTGGTGCAAATGCTAAAAAGTTCGCTTAAAAATTTAAAAATGTATACAAAGGATCAATTGAACTTAAAGTATAATTAATTTAAAAAGAAACTAAAAATTGTTGGACAACTGAAGACAATATTTCTAGAGTTTTTT
>SJYQ01010938.1:17924-32060 GCA_006410935.1 Redunca redunca
TTTGGCTGCACCACAGGGCTTGCAGGATCTTAGCTCCCCAACTAGGGATGGAATCCCGGGCCCCCTGCAGGGTAAGCTCCGAGTCCTAACCACTGGACCACTAGGGAAGTCCCAGCTCCTGGTTGTCCCCCGTGGAATGGCTCTTGCTGGTGTCTTCATTGAGAGTGAGGGAGCTGGGCACAGGGGTTGTCCCCCAGGACACCCAGCGGGGGCCAGCAGGGGTGTCAGAGGAGAGCGAGAATGGCCAGCGGCACTGCCCAGGCCAAGACTGGAGGCCTGACGTGTGTAGTGTGGTGGGAGCTGGGTTAGGATTGGGGCGGCAGGGCTGAGGTGACCAGGGGGAGAAGCAGCTCCTGGTAGTGTCCCCTGAGGGGCCTGGGGAGCGATGGAGCAGGGGAGGGGTCAGATCTGAGGCTGCTGCGTGGAGGTCAGATTGGAGGCCCCCATCAGGAGACGCGCCAGATGGGACGGGCCCAACCCTCAGCCTCCACTGGAGTGAGGGGGCCGCTGGGAGGGACCAGCTCTGGGGGGCTGCTGCAAGGCCCCTGTCCCCACTTTCGGCCACACTGTCCTCTCGCTCGGATCTAGAGCCCCAAGGCCAGCCTAGGTCTGCTTGTTGATTCTCCTCCTTTAGTACCAGCCAGAACCATTGACTGACTGGGGCAAGAAGGCTAAGGACTTGAATTTCTTCACTTCTCTTATTAATAGATACGGGATTAAGTGGTGAGCATTTTCATCCACGTGCAGGGCTTAAATCAGTGCTTGACCATACCTGATACCCAAACATCAGCCAGGATTATAAGACAGTTAGGGCTTGGTTCTTTTTAAAGAAAATATTCTTTATTTGGCTGCACTGGGTCTTACCTGTGGCATGTGGAATCTTTAGTCCCCTGACCAGGGAACCTGGGCCCCCTGCATTGGGAGTGCAGAGTCTTAGCCACTGGACCCCCAGGGAAGTCTCTAGTGCTGGTTCTTGCCTGGAAAAGGAACCCTATTAGCATGGGACCATTGTGCCTATTTAGCAGATAAGGAAACTGAGGGTCTTGCCCAAGATCTCACTGCAAGTGAGTGGTTGGTTAGGGTGTCAATTCAACATCCCCCCACCTGTTTTGGAGCATCAGGACAGGGCTCAGATGATGAACAAGGGAAGAAGAGAGTCTGGTGTCTATCCTAGGCCAGCTCTGATCAGAGAGGGCCAGAAGGGTCTGGGGACCCACATGAAGGTGCAGAAGGGGCAGGCCCTGCCCCCAGACAGTTGAGTCCAGTTGAGGAGGCACCACTCAAGATGCTCAGCCACCTCGGAGCTGGTCACACGCAGTTTAGGCCTCACACCTGAGCTGCCAGTCGTCACTGTCCCAGGTCAGGCACCGGCCCCGTAGTACTCGAACCCTCATCCTTTGGTACCCAAGGTGCCCAAGGATTCTAGGCATGTCTACTGGGAACTGAGGGATGTTGGGATAGTGGCTCAAGGTGAAGCTTAGGCCACGTGCCCAATGAAGTCCCCTGGCGAACCCTTACCAGTGGGGCAAGGGTGTCCATGGGAGCACAAGCCATCTCTGGGAAGGGAACAGCCCCGTGCAGAGGGGCTTGGAGGGGGAGTGAGGGCCTAAGGGAGCAGGGAGACAGATGCAAATGAGGGCTGGGGCAGCTTTCCCTTGAAAATGGCCATTTGCATAGACACTCTGTGGCCTGGTGCCTAAGGGCAGCGAGAGCTCCTGGTCCGAGTTCCTGAAATGCTGGCCTAACATGAGGTCAAGTTCACTGGGCTTAGAACCTGTTTAATGTTAAAACCTGTCTCCATTTATCTGAATCTTTTAAGTCCTTTAATGGAATTTGTATTTATCCATAAAGGCATTTTTTTGGGGGGGGTCACTCCCCCTGCATTGCACAGTATGCGGGATCCTAATTACCCAACCAGGGAATGGAACCCGTGACCCCTGCGGTGGAAGCTGGGAGTCTCAACCACTGGACTGCCAGGGAAGTTCTTGTCCATACAGATTTTAAGCACCCTTTCTTAGATTAAAAAAAACACAACCATTTATTTCCTGATCAGAAACCTTATATTTCCACACTTGTATTTACTGTCTACAATATTTTCAGGCTGTCTTGTAGGAATGCTCTTGATTCTTCTGTGTTGCTCTAGCTTGTTCAGACTCATTGATGGGACTTCCCGGGCAGTCCAGTGGTTAACACTCCATGGCCCAAAAAAGAAAGAAAGAAGAAGTTTGTTGTTATCATTCTTTAGCAAGTTGTGTCCAACTCTTTGTGACCCCATGGACTGTAGCCTGCCAAGCTTCTCTGTCCATGGCATGTCCCAGGCAAGGCTGCTGGAGTGGGTGGCCATTTCTTCCTCCAGAGTGTCTTCGCCATCCAGGCATCAACCCTGAGCCTCCTGCTTTGGCAGGCAGGTTCTTTACCACCAAGCCACCAGGGAAGCCCCAAAGGAAAAGGCTCATTTACCATTTTCCCCATAAATCTAACTTAAGTCCACTCACCTCCCCGACCATGGCATCAGTGCCCCTCCTTCCAGGGGGGCTGACCTGGGAGCAGGGTCTGTGGCCCTGGTTCAGCATCTCCAAATCATAAGGGGAAGGGATAAGAGTCATCCCTGGCTACAGAAGTGGCTTCAAACCTCACTAGTTATATCATCTACTCTTGGGCAGCGTGGCAGGCGGATCTGGACTCACTCCATAGCTTTTAACCAATAGACCCCAGAACCAAGGGATGAAGATTTAGGCACCCAGAGTGCCACCTGCGCTGGGTATCTGTGTTGCTAACAGCCTTTTAGGGTCTTAGAAGCGTCCCTGGGACCCTCCCTGTCTGTGTGGCGGGCCTGCTGGTTGGCAGCGGGGTTGGGGTGGGGTCCCTGGCAGCGGGGGCAGCCTGCTTTTGACACTCTGCCTGCAGGCGCCCTCAGCAGGTGGCTGCACCATTCCGCGAAGCCCGCCTGGGGTGCCGGGGGCCACCCTCCTGGCTCCACCCGCCAGGTCTGACCTGACATCGCCCTTCAGCCCACGGGGGAAGGGGCTGTCCTGACAGGTGCGGGTGGCATCTGTCAGACTGGGGCTCTTTTGTGGCCCCTGTGGCTGTGTTTACACGTCAGCTCTCTGCAGCCCCAGCGCCCGCGACCTGCCTTTCACATCGCGCTTTCATCTGGAACAGATGTAAAGCTGTTTCTCTCCCAGGAAACTGAAGCAGCCCGCTCCCTTTGATGCAGGCTCTGGCCACGTATTCTCTGCGGAACAATGCTGTCCTTGTGCGATTTCTTTCTCAAAGGCCAGGGTGCCCCAGACACCCAGATACCTGTGTGCGCCATCCGATGATGTCATGTCCATCTCTGCGTGCAGTTCGCTTGCACTGTTGAGAATGACTTGTCTAGACTCGCCCGGCGGCACCTGGAGGACCCAGGAAGCTGACCTGCCTGCCCACGAGCCCCCGCCGTGGCTGCGTTTCCGGCCGAGAGCCCGCGGTGCGCCCTGTGTGCGGCTCTGTGTCCCTGGGCTTGCGTACCTCTTAGCCGCAGTCGGGAATGAACATTGGTCCACGCTGGCCTGGGGAGCAGGAGGCCTGGGTGTAAACCAGTTGATTGTGATACAACTACTTTTTGGGGGGCCACCTCCATGGCATGTGGGGTCTTAGCTCCCTGACCAGCAGTGGGACTGGTGCTCCCTGCAGCGGAAGCAGAGTCCCAGCCACGGGCCTCCAGGGACGTCCCCGCTGTCAACTGTTATTGAAAGAGTAATGGATTGAGGTACAGAGGTCATAACGGTGCTGCTCCCCACCAGGCTGTGCTCACAGTGTTGGTACTTGGGATGCCCCTGATGGTCCAGCGGTTAGGAATTTGCCTTGCAGTGCAGGGGATGGAGGTTCGCACCCTGGTCGGGGAACGAAGATTCCACATACCTTAGAGCAACTCAACGGGGGCGTCACAACCAGACAGTCGGAGCTCCGGAACGAAAGGTCCCACACGGTACACCGAGACCCAGCGCCGAGCCAAATAAGTGGACCAATGTTTTCAACACTTAAAGGAGGTTCCTTCATCCCCCAGCAGCCTAGTGGCGGGGGGTGGCGGTGGGGGGCCGGTGCTCCTGACACGTTGCTGCTGCTGCTAAGTCACTTCAGTCGTGTCCAACTCTGTGCGACCCCACAGATGGCAACCCACCAGGCTCCCCCGTCCCTGGGATTCTCCAGGCAAGAACACTGGAGTGGGTTGCCATTTCCTTCTCCAATGCAGGAAAGTGTAAAGTGAAAGTGAAGTCGCTCAGTTGTGTCCAACCCTTAGTGACCCCATGGACTGCAGCCTACCAGGCTCCTCTGTCCATGGGGTTTTCTAGGCAAGAGTACTGGAGTGGGGTGCCATTGCCACGTTACCGATGAGAAAACCGTGGCGTCACACAGCTCCTGAGTGGAAGAGCTGGGATTTGAACTCGGGCCCTTTGGCTCTTCATTGTGTTCTGGAGCGAAGGCTGTTTGATACAGCGTGGGGTAAATTCTGGTGAGCAAGGTCATAGGCCTAACCAGCTGTCACACCTGATGATGTAAACAAAGCTGCCCAGTCTGTGTCTGCTCCGTTTCAACCCCCCGGGTCAGACTGAGACCTCATTGACTGGAAGTGTGTTATAGGCCCACCACTAGCTGCAAGGCATGCCGGGGAAAGTGAGAACAGAAGTCCTAGAACTGGCGTAGATGAGCACCCATCAGGGCCACGCCAGTGAAAGCTAGTTCTATTAGCAAGGAGCCCGGGCAGTGGAGAGGTAAGATAGTCAGCTGGAGAAAGGAGGTTATAAAATACTGCGGAAGGAGTGATCCCTTTTTTTTTAAAGGTTCTCATTAGTTATCTGTTTTATACATTTTGTTGTTCAGTCGCTAAGTGGTGTCCAACTCTTTTTGACCCCATGGACCTCAGCATGCGAGGCTTCCTTGTCCTTCACCATCTCCCAGAGCTTGCTCTAACTCATGTCCATTAAGTTGGTGATGCCATCCAACCCTCTCATCCTCTGTTGTCCCCTTCTCCTCCTGCCTTCAGTCTTTCCCAGCATCAGGATCTTTTTCAGTGAGTCAGTTCTTTGCATCAGGTGGCCAAAGGATTGGAGTTTCAGTTTCAGCATCAGTCCTTCCAGTGAATATTCAGGGTTGATTTCCTTTAGGATGGACTGGTTGATCTCCTTGCAGTCCAAGGGACTCTCAAGAGTCTGCTCCAGCACCACAGTCCAAAAGCATCAGTTTTTTGGTTCTCAGCCTTCTTTATGGTCCAACTCTCACATCCGTACATGACTACTGGAAAAACCACGGCTTTGATATATGTCAGTCCCAATCTCCCAGTTCATCCAACCCCACCTCTAGGCGTGATCCCGGTTTTGAAAATGTGTGTGCTGTGCTGTGCATGTGTTTAAAAACTGACACTATCTGTCTGGGAGCTGGGATTGTGAATGACTTTTCCTTGCTTAGCCTGTGATATTTGCCTCTTTCTGCTTAGGGGGAGTAGCAGTAGGAAGCTGGCAGAACCCAAGGAATTGGCGCTCTGGATGGAGCCCAGCTTTAGTCCACTATGACACCAGACATTTGGGATTTTTTGTTTGACTATAGGCCTCTTGGGGATAGCATTAGAGCCTTGCATTTATAGTCCGATTTTCTCTTTTTCTGGGGGGGCCACACTGTATGACTTGCGGGATCTTAGTTCCCTGACCAAGAATTGAACCCGGGCCACGGCAGTGAAAGTGTCAAGTCCTAACCACTGGACCACCAGGGAAGAAGTCCCTGATTCTCTTTTCACAAAGGAAGAAGGCAAGACCCCTTATAAATCTCCAAATCTCTGAGAGATGGATGACAGAGAACAGAGAGGCATGGTGGCTGTCCCAGAGGCACACAGCAGAATTCGTGCCAGGGGGAGCCGGGGTAGAGGTAAGGTGACTAGAAGTGATACCCCAGATCGCACACTTGTGAGCATCCAGTCCTTGTCTTTTTCTTCCAGAGAAGAAATGTATCAAGCAAGACCCCTCTCTAGGAACCTCTTTTTGTACACCTTCCTACAAAACCATGGCCCAGGCTTCCTGGACGACCAAGACTCAGGGCTTCCCGGAGTGACCAGTATCTTGGAGTTCCACCCCATCTCCCCCTACAGGTAGGGGTAGCCTTGGGCCCGGCCCACCCTCATTCCTGGTCAATGACTGTGGTAGGTGGTTAGCAGAGCCCTCTGCGTTCTGCGGGCAGGGCTGCAGCGTGGAAATTCCCCAGGCGTGGTCACGGAGGCAAGCGCCCTGGGCGGAGCTGCTCACAGAGGAACCCCTCTGAGCACCCAGCAGAGTCAGTCCCAGGACCGCCCTGCAGTGCTGGCCATCAGGATGACTCAAGCTCATGGCCTTGACGGAGTGCCTCCCGGCCCTTCTGACCACAGTCACATCAAGGTCTCATAAGAGATGGATTTGGTTTTAGAGAACCAGAAGGAGGCGGCTTCAGATGCAGTGGCTATCAAGGCAGGGAGGAGGAGACTGTCCCAGCATCAGTGCCAGGCTTCTAGAGGCTTCCCTCCTGCTTCAGGCCTCGGAAAACTCTTAGCCATTAGGCCTTGGGCGTGGGCTCGGGGCTGGTTGGAATCTTAGGTATGGAGGGACTTGGGAACCAGCCCCCTTCCCCTCTGTGTAGATGGAGTTGGGGGCGGTGTCGTCCTGCCTTTAGCCTGCCACCTGATTGCCCGCCAGCCCTCCCTAGCGTCACCGTCCCCCCTTCCCTCCTCCCCACCTCCCCACCCAGACTGGGCAGGTGGCCGGGGCTAGGCTGGGAGGGACTTGGAGTCCGGGGAATTTCCAGCCAAGTCACCGGGTTGGAATGTGGGCAGCACCCTGGGAGCAAGGCTGAAGCCGGCCCAGGTGCCCAGAGTGTGAATGTGAACATCTCTGTTTCCATCAGGGAGTCAGTGGTGGGGGAGGGCCACGTAGCCCCTCCTTTCTCAGAAGGGGTGGTGACATCAGAGGTGGGCTCGGGATTAGGGACTGGGAAACAAGTCCCAGGGTACCTCCCTGGACTTTCTGGGGTGCTCGGATTACCTTGGAGGGGAAGGGAGGCTAATTGTTGTTACAGGCATTGAGTATGTCCCTGCCCTCCCACAAAACGGGGGGTGGGGGCAGGCTCCACCGGGGCAGCCCCCTCCCCAGGGTCAGCATCTGTGCTCCAGGGACCTCCCCCGGGGATGGGACCTCAGTGGCTTCTTCTGAAGCAAAGTAGGAGCCAGAGGAGGGGGCATGTGAGGGTTCCCTGCCCCCACCTTGCTGCCCCACCTTTGTGGATCTGGGGGTCTGGGGGCGTAGGGTCACCAGCCCAACCACCCCAGGTCCCTTTCCTTGCTTCCCCGAAGTGACAGTCCACACTACCTGGCCATGCAGCTGGCCTCCATTGCCGACGAGATGGAGCTGAGGTTGCTGCTGCCCCAGTTCGTTGAGCCCTTCTGGATGACCATGTACAGGTGACAAGCCCCACTGGGCCCAGGACGCCCGTAGACCAGGGCTGGCCCTCCGCGGCTCCACTCCCGGTGTGGGGGGGTGGCCCAGAGCCCAGAGCCCTCTAGTCCCTGGAGCTGTCCTGGGCCGCAGACCCCAGTGCCCTCCTCTCCCCTCTATCCTCAAGCCAAGATAGCCCCTTTCCAGAAGAGTCTTGGCTGAAGATGACAGGAAGTGCTCAGGGAGCCAGGATGGAGCTCTGTGCCCAGCGTTACGGGCAGAGCCTTCTGCGTGGGGGTGGGGGTCCTTGCAGGAGGACTCAGCTGCCAGCATTTGCCGGCTTCCCTGCGGGTTCTCACAACCTCGCAGACTTGCCCGGGTGAGACCAGAGAGAGCCGTGACTACCGAAGACTAGGATGCAAGCTGGCAGGGGGTCTTGGTGTCTAGGGAAGCAGCCTGCCTTAGAGGGGCCCGGGTCTCTCTCGGAACACGACTCCCCCTACACCGGCCTCCGGGGGCCCATGAGCGGTGGGGCGTCGCCCGGCTCCCAGGACGCAAGTGCAGATCCCCACGG
The DNA here is from genome assembly GCA_006410935.1 of Redunca redunca. Classification (NCBI taxonomy): domain Eukaryota; kingdom Metazoa; phylum Chordata; class Mammalia; order Artiodactyla; family Bovidae; genus Redunca; species Redunca redunca. The sequence continues at coordinate 25,932 of SJYQ01010938.1, forward strand.
GGTGAATTTAGAACCAGAGGGCCGGGTGACAGTGGGTGGGAGGGGCCAGGCCCTCTCCTCCAGCGGTCCCCGGGGGCCGCCTCTTGCCCCTGCTCCTGTGTGACAGCCCTGCCCCCTTTTCTGTCTTGCAGCTTGTTTTCCCCCTACAGCCATGTAGGGCTCAGGGATGTTCTGAGAAGCTTTATGGTTGCTTTCACCAACCTCAGGGAGAACCGAAGGCTCTGGAGCTTCCTGACTCTCAGGGACCGGGTAAGCGAGCCTTGAACTCCTGACCTTGATTTCCATCCGGTGAGTGGTGACTGCTCTGGAGCAGCTGCCTGGGGCTCACCCTCTCTGGATGTCACTCCCGACGGTCTCGTCTTGCCTGCTCCCCGCATCTTCTACCAATGCCTGGTCCCCAGGGGCCTCTGGGTTTGAGGCTGTGGTTCATGGGCTGGTTGCACGCATCTGCTTCCTCATCTGGGCTGTGTTTTTCCCCCTCTGCCAGGAATTGCCTTCGTCAGGCAGACCGGCTGCTCACAGTTGCCTCTTGTCCCGATGAGCAGCTTTCCGGACCCCTCCCCTTCCCTCCCCATCAGTGCGGGCCGAATGCCCCAGTCCATTCTGTCAATATCACACCGGTTTTCCTGGCAGACCAGCAGCCCCCAGTGGGCCGGCCTCCTCTCCTGCCACATCCTCCGGGCCACAGTCCTCTTGTACCCCTCCCGTGTTTCTCATCTTTCCGGTCACCCCATCCCAGACCCCCCCAGTTCTTCCTGTGGCCCCATGTTAGCCGACGACTCCCCGCACCACCCCCGTTCCCACCCTCACCTGGCTGGCTCCCTGGCAGGGGCGGGGGTTGAACGGGCGGGCCTCCTGCCGACTGGAGGTCCTCACCTGTCGCCACCTTCATCCCACAGGTGTCACCCAGCCTGTGGCCCGAGCTGGCGCTGTCCCTGCTGGTGGTGGCGATGCTCAGCTGGGGGTGCCGCCTCCACTGACCGAGCTGCTGCTCGTGTGGGGGTGGGGCTGGCCCCTCCCCCTCCACCACCCTGGCGGTGGCCCTGTTTTGGTGGTGTTGTCTTTTAACTGTTTCCTGATAATGCTTTTTTTTTTAATTTAAACTGAGTGCTGGGACACTGAGGTTCATACTAGTTTTTTTTTTTTTTTCTTTTTCTTTTTTTTGTAAGAGAAATGAATTTATTATACCTCTGGGGTCGTTACTGGTTAATGACCCACTCTCCCGGCCCCAGCCCGCTCTGCAGTGGCCTTTCCTGAGACGGAGCCTCCCTCTCACCGGTTGGTCAAACAGGGGGCGGCGGGGGGAGTGCTGGTCACACCCCCGTGTCTGGGATGCCCGTGGCACAGGGAATCTGCTGGAATGGATTTCTTTGGGGTGAGGAGAGCTCAATAAAATGTTGGTTTCCAGCTGGTCTCTGGTTCTCTCTGGGGGCCGGTGGGCTGCATCCTGCCGGTGGGGTGTGGGGAAGGCAGGGCGTGCTCCAGGTCACCAGTGCGCCTGCAGTACCACCCGGCTCCCAGCTCCTTCCTGCACCTTCCATGGCTGGCGTGCTGTTTGGCCTGTGTGAGCTGGATTACTCCCTCATCACGCCTTGGTGCCTGAAGCCTGCCGTTAGGGAATACCTTCCTTTGGGCTGTCAGTGCCTCTTACAATTGGGCCGTCTGCCCTCCTCATGTCTGCTCATCCAGGGCTCCTTGCTGGGGATTGTCACACCCTCAAGGTGCAGAGAGGGGGCTGGGCAGGGGCACCCAGGGCAGGAAGCCAGGCCCCCACCCTGCGGGCTCAGCCCCCCACAGACCTGACCCGGGGCAGTTTCTAAACCCTGAGAGGCGGGCCCTCTTTCCCCTGGTGCTGTCTCTCCCCACCCCCTCGTGCCAGCCGTTCCATTCCCCGGCCCTCAGCATCTTTTGCTTGTCCTCCACCCCCACCAGGACTCAGGGATGGTGAGTCTTTGCTGACCCCCACTCAGCCCTAGAGCTGACCCAGCAGGTGCAGCTACGCCCCACCTTCCAGCAGGCTAGTCAGACCCTGCCCCCTCCATCCTGCCTGTGCCCCTGCACACCTCCAACCTTCATGACTGAAGGGTCCGCCCCAGGCCTTATGCTGCAGCTGCCCAAGGTCTGGCCCTCCACGGCTTTGAGGCCTGACTTCACTCCCTTTCCTGTGAGGTGTCACCATGTCAGGCCCCCAAGAACCTCATGGCGGGGCTGAGGGGTGGAGCCCAGAATCTCCCGGTTCCCAGGCAATGGCCGGGATACCCCATCTGTGCAGCCGGCTTTGTCTGGAGAGCTCACTCTCCATCCCAGACTGGTACCACATTCCCACCAAGCTTATAGACCCGGGAGTGACCCAAGGGCTCACCCTGTGTAATCTACTGACTCCAAGGCTCAGGGACCCACTGTAGAATGGCTAAGGATGTGGGACTGAGCAAACGCCAGGGCCTGCAGAGGGTGAGATGAGTCCTTTCCGAAGAGGGGCTGGGGGAGCCGGACTGCAGTCCCTGGGGCAGGGACAGGCCGGGGCGCGGAGGCAGACGGGCCAGCGTTGGCCCCACTGTGTCTCCTGGTTCACACCAGCCCGGGCCTGGGTTAGCTGCCTGCCGCAGCTCTAGCTCCCTCGCGGCACTTGACCTTCTGAGCCGATGTGGATCTGGCCATGGAGGGCTAGCACTTCACTCCTGTCCACCTGGACAAGCCCCCCTGATAGGGGAAACTGAGGCTCAGAGGCAGGGGACTTGACCGAGGTGGCCTAGACTTCGATCACCCTAGGATCCTCCAATCCAGTCAGATTGGGATCCAGAGTGAAACCCATTCTGGCTGCTCCACGTGGCAGTTTCCATAGGAGCAGAGGAGCTGAAACCAGTCTCAACCTTGAGTCCACAGCAACATCAGAAATGACTCTCCAGTGTCCAAGAGGGAGAGCCAGAGGCTGGTCCCTGTCAGGCAGAGGGCAGGGGCGACATGTGGTCACCCACTGGCCACATGACTCCTAGAGAATTTTCACACAATGCCTGCCACCTCTCATCTCCTGTGGCAGGTCTCTGGCAGGCCCCAAGGCACCGCTGCACGCACGGTGAACACGCAGACCACCGAGGGCACGGTGCCCCTTCCCAGGCAGACCCGGGGAAGCAGGTGGCTGGAAAGAGAGGCACTCCAAGCTTCTCCACTGACGTGGGGTGCAGAGAGGTGGTGGCAGGTGCGAGTCCCAGCTCAGGGTGAGTGACAGCCCTCAGACCAAGGACAGCGCTGGTATCATCCCCATGGGGGCAGGAGCTGGCCAAGGTCCTGCCGAGAAACAGGATGCAGGGCGCACCGTGGTCCCGGACCCTCACCCCAGGATGACTCCCGTGACTCCCGGCGCAATCTGCCACCTCCGCAGGATTCAACTGGAGGTGGGGGTTGGCAGGGAGAGGGCCCCCCCCCAGCCCAGGGCTCCTGGAGTAGAGGTGGAGCCCTGCCCACTGCACCTGTGATGGGGGAACTGGGGCCCAGAGGCAGGGGACTTGACCAAGGCGGCCCAGACTTCCATCACCCCCGGATCCTCCAATCCAATCAGATTGAGATCCAGAGTGAAACCCGCTCTGGCTGCTCCATGTGGCAGCTTCCACAGGAGCAGAGGAGCTGAAACCGGTCTCAATCTCATGTCCACACCACCACCAGAAATGACTCTCTAGTGTCCAAAAGGGAGAGACAGAGGCTGGTCCCTGTCAGGCAGAGGGCAGGGGTGACATGTGGTCACCCACTGGCCAGATGACTCCTACTGGGCGGCCCCTGAGGCAGACAGTTGCGCCCAGAGGAGCAGTGAGGCCTGCAGCCTGGACGGCCGCCCTCGCCCACCTGTGGGGCTGTGCTCCTCAGAGCTGCTGGAGGCGCAGCCAGATGCCTGCACCTGGACTGTGGAGATGGAATGGTCTCCCAGGCTGCCTGTTACTGAACGCTCTCAGCCTAGGGGGTTCCAGCAGACCCAGCAATTGTTTACAAAGTAACAAGGGCTTCCCTGGGGGCTCAGTAGTGCAGGAGCTGGGTTCGATCTCTGCTCCAGGAAGATCCCACCTGCCACAGCTCCTGAGCCCACGCCCTGTATCTTAGAGCCTGTGCTCCCCAACAAGAGAAGTGAGAAGCCCGCACAGTGCAACTACAGAATAGCCCCTTTCACTGGCTCACCAAGTGCAGGCGGCCGCGAGCCGGCTCACTAAGCGCGGCCGAGAGGAGCTACCCCGTGTCCGAGGTCAGTGGCGGCCGGGAGGAGCCACCCACCCGAGGCCAGGGCCGGCGGCCGGGAGGAGCAACCTGAGGAGGCAGGCACAGGAGGGCCTGGAGGAGCTATCCCACATTGAAGGTCAGGAACAGTGGCGGAAAGGAGATACCCCTCGTCCAAGGTAAGGAACAGCGGCTGTGCTTTGCTGAAGCAGTCATGAAGAGATACCCCACGCCAAGGTAAGAGAAACCCAAGTAAGATGGTAAGTGTTGCAAGAGGGCATCAGAGGGCAGACACACTGAAACCATACTCACAGAAAACTAGTCAATCTAATCACACTAGGACCACAGCCTTGTCTAACTCAATGAAACCAAGCCATGCCTGCGGGGCAACCCAAGACAGGCGCGTCATGGTGAAGAGGCCTGAAAGAATGTGGTCCACTGGAGAAGGGAATGGCAAGCCACTTCAGTATTCTTGCCTTGAGAACCCCATGAACAGTAGGAAAAGGCAAAATGATAGGATACTGAAAGAGGAACTCCCCAGGTCATTAGGTGCCCAATATGCTACTGGAGATCAGTGGAGAAATAACTCCAGAAAGAATGAAGGGATGGAACCAAAGCAAAAACAATACCCAGTTGTGGATGTGACCGGTGATAGAAGCAAGATCCGATGCTGTAAAGAGCAATATTGCATAGGAACCTGGAATGTCAGGTCCATGAATCAAGGCAAATTGGAAGTGGTCAAACAAGAGATGGCAAGGGTGAACGTCGACATTCTAGAAATCAGTGAACTAAAATGGACTGGAATGGGTGAATTTAACTCAGATGACCATTACGTCTACTACTGCGGGCAGGAATCCCTCAGAAGAAATGGAGTAGCCATCATGCTCAACAAGAGAGTCCGAAATGCAGTACTTGGATGCAATCTCAAAAACGACAGAATGATCTCTATTCCAAGGCAAACCATTCAATATCACAGTAATCCAAGCCTATGCCCCAACCAGTAATGCTAAAGAAGTTGAAGTTGAACGGTTCTATGAAGACCTACAAGATCTTTTAGAACTAACACCCAAAAAAGATGTCCTTTTCATTATAGGGGACTGGAATGCAAAAGTAGGAAGTCAAGAAACACCTGGAGTAACAGGCAAATTTGGCCTTGGAATGCGAAATGAAGCAGGGCAAAGACTAATAGAGTTTTGTCAAGGAAATGCACTGGTCATAGCAAACACCCTCTTCCAACAACACAAGAGAAGACTCTACACATGGACATCACCAGATGGTCAACACCGAAATCAGATTGATTATATCCTTTGCAGCCAAAGATGGAGAAGCTCTATACAGTCAACAAAAACAAGACCAGGAGCTGACTGTGGCTCAGATCATGAACTCCTTATTGCCACATTCAGACTCAAATCGAAGAAAGTAGGGAAAACTGCTAGACCATTCAGGTATGACCTAAATCAAATACCTTATGATTATACAGCGGAAGTGAGAAATAGATTTAAGGGTCTAGATCTGATAGAGTGCCTGATGAACTATGGAGGGAGGTTCGTGACATTGTACAGGAGACAGGGATCAAGACCACCCCCATGGAAAAGAAATGCAAAAAAGCAAAATGGCTGTCTGGCGAGGCCTTACAAATAGCTGTGAAAAGAAGAGAGGTGAAAAGCAAAGGAGAAAAGGAAAAATATAAGCATCTGAATGCAGAGTTCCAAAGAATAGCAAGAAGAGATAAGAAAGCCTTCTTCAGCGATCAATGCAAAGAAATAGAGGAAAACAACAGAATGGGAAAGACTAGAGATCTCTTCAAGAAAATTAGAGATACCGAGGGAACATTTCATGCAAAGATGGGCTCGATAAAGGACAGAAATGGTCTGAACCTAACAGAAGCAGAAGATATGAAGAAGAGGTGGCAAGAATACACAGAAGAAC
>SJYQ01010938.1:32143-52516 GCA_006410935.1 Redunca redunca
GAGGATGAGATGGCTGGATGGCATCACTGACTCGATGAAAGCAAGTCTGAGTGAACTCCGGGAGATGGTGTTGGACTGGGAGGCCTGGCATGCTGCGATTCATGGGGTTGCAAAGAGTCGGACATGACTGAGCGACTGAACTGAACTGAATAAAACAAAGTTTGAAGAAATAGTTCTTCATTGTACTTCAAAGAGCATACAAACCTAGGCCTTGGTGAAACAAGGATCTGCGGCAGTGATTCTCAGCCGTGAGAGGGCTGTGGGCTGTGGACACAGGTGGGCGTGTCTGGGGTCACAATCCCCAGAAGAGCGACTGCCGTGGAATCACTAGGGGCCAGGACAGGGGCCCACGAGCACGCGACTGTCCCACATAGTGAAGACTGGTTCTGCTCAAAGGCCAACAGCACTCTAGTTGAGAAACAGAACGAAAATTGAGAAACCCGTAGGAGCTTGGGGTTCGCACATACAAAATACTACACATAAGAGACAGATAAATCACAGCATCACTCTGTACAGCACAAGGAACAATATTCAGTTCTCCTGTGATTAAACCATAACGGAGAAGAATATGAAAAAGAACGTATACATATTTATATATATAACTGAATCACTTTGCTGTACACCAGAAATTAATACAACTAGATTAGACTAACTACTCTTCAGATTAGTAGATTAACTAGACTTCAATTAATTAAAAAAGAGAAACCCTACCCAGGGTTTGACGTATGCCTACATGACAGTGATGTTTAAAGACGAGCTCAGACATTTCATTCCCAGTGAGATTTTCCCAGCATCACTGTGTAATGAAAAAACCACCCAGAACTTGAGAACGGATCACATTTAATACTGATATTAGGAGCAGGCCGCTGCGCCGTGCTCCTGGTGTGGAGCAGGCTAAGTTCGGTGGGCGGGCAGAGTGGGCACTTGGAGACTGCAGCCGGAACGTGGGGGTGGGGGAGGATGCAGGGCCGCCCTCCCCACGCAGCTCCCGCCTTGCTAAAGGGCCTTTTTCCCCACCAAGGCAGAGGCCACTTGCTCCCTGGCATACAGTAGGCACTCGATGCTTTCTGTTGGTAAGTAAACATATGGGGCACCATCTCCCAACTGTTGAGTGATGGGGACCGAATGGCTGCCAAGGCCCGCTGGGTCCTAAAGCCCTTCGGATTCAGGGGTAAAGGAGCTAAGGTTTTGGCTGCATCGTGTCCAGAGGCTGGGCCAGCAGAGGGTGTCTGGCGCTGGCCTCAAGCCATGGCCCACACAACAGCAGGCCAGGCTTTCCCGGGCCTCAGAACACCCCTGCCTACGGAGCAGCTGCCTGGGCCCTGGAGAGGCGATGTGGGCTGCCCGGGAGGCGGGGGTGGAACCCGCAGGTCTTCACGGGACCAGCACAGCTGCAGCCCCCAGCACGCCAGGGAGAGACGGACACCGGTGTGTGAAGAAACACTCGCTTCTAGTGCTTTCCACGGGGCATTCAAAGCACACTACTCTCCTGCTCACGCGGAGGCAGAGGCCTGACAGGAAGGCCAGGCTGGGCTCAGCCCCCCGGAGCCCGAGTCCCCGTCCGTGTCCACGCCAGGGCCCGCGGGAGGCCCTACAGGGGCCCCTCTGCGTCCTCGCTGGCCTCCAGCACCTCCACGTGGCTGTAGGACCTCCAGGCCTGCAGGTTACAGCTCTTCAGGATGGCGCCCAGCTGCTTCCCCGGCCCCACCTCGAACGTCTGGGGGAACGCGGTGCCCTTCCTCCTCTCGTATATGGCGTGCATCGTCTGCTCCCACTTCACCGGGGAGACCACCTGCTGCGCCAGCAGCTTCTGGATGTGTTTGGGACGCACGTATCTGTTCCCATCGACGTTCGAGTGCACGGACACCAGGGGCTTCTTGACATCAATCGCCTTTAACACTTGCGCCAGGGGCTCCACGGCCGGCTCCATGAGGCGAGTGTGGAACCCACCGCTAACCGGCAACATCTTGGTGCGTCTGAAGTGATACTTAGAGGAATTCTTCTGGAGAAACTGCAGAGCCTGGAAGAAAAATGAAGGGAGGTTTAAGCCAGCGAGTCCCAGGGGAAGACACACACAGCGAGGGGGTCACCTCTGGCTGATGCCATCAGTCCTCCGTAGAGAATATGTCTCTCTACATACCCGCCTGTGTATTTCACCCCGCACAATTGCAAAGTTGGTGTCCCGGAAGCCCTTCCGACCATTCACACGCCCCGCCTGGGCAGGTGACCACCCTATGCCTGAACGAGAGCCAAGACCGGGAAACGCGGGCCCGTTCCAGCTGCGTCACTCACTAGCTCGGGGGCCCCAGGCCAATCTCTGAACTTCTTTTATTCCATCCGTGAAATGAGCACAATTTCATCTACTTCATAAGACTGCTGGGAAGTGACCAGACAGGAGGCGAGGAAGGACCTGATACACGAAAAAGCATCTAATCCTGCTACTCATCATAACTGTTTAAGCTTGTTCCTTGTTACTCCGTAAACTTCAAGATGACAATTCAGGAGGCTCCGAGTCTCATCTCACAATCCAGGGTCTGAAAGCTCTCATCTGGTGTTTCTCTAGAGAAGACCAAAGCTCTCCTTCCCTGCAGCCTGAAGCCACTCCCTGAAGGCTTCTCCGTCCAGAGGGGGCCCCAGGACTAACAGGCCCAGACTCAGAACCACAACATACTTGGCAAATATCTTTGAAATGGTGTATCTTCTTAAGAGATCCTGTGCCTTCAGGACACAGCCCAAGGCCTACGACCCTGACAGCCCTTCCCTGGGATCCAGCAAAGGGCTTCCTAGGCACTAACCCGTCTGCTGCGTCCCTCGAACCTGACGCCACCCATGGCCTTCTCAGAAGCTGGGCCAGCTGCTCCTGAAGACTCAAGGAAAGTCACAGTAGCTGAGTGACCTTGGGAAATTTTGCTTTACCTCTCTCTGCCTCAGTTTCCTCACCTGTAAAAATGGGGATAACAACAATAGCTATCTCAGGACTATGATAAGAACTATGCCTGGTATACAAGCTCTACAGAAGAGTTAGCAATTACTGCCTTGTTACCAAGCCCTGGGATTGGTAACATGAAAAAATATAGCAGGGTAGCTCTCTGTGCCCCCAAAGGGTCAGTTCAGTTCAGTTCAGTCACTCAGTCGTGTCCGACTCTTTGCAACCCCATGAATCGCAGCACGCCAAGCCTCCCTGTCCATCACCAACTCCCGGAGTTCACTCAGAGTCGCCTTCGTCAAGTCAGTGATGCCATCCAGCCATCTCATCCTCGGTCGTCCCCTTCTCCTCCTGCCCCCAATCCCTCCCAGCATCAAAGTCTTTTCGAATGAGTCAATTCTCCGCATGAGGTGGCCAAAGTACTGGAGCTTCAACTTTAGCATCATTCCTTCCAAAGAAATCCCAGGGCTGATCTCCTTCAGAATGGACTGGTTGGATCTCCGTGCAGTCCAAGGGACTCTCAAGGGTCTTCTCCAACACCACAGTTCAAANGAGAATTTTGAGCATTACTTTACTAGCGTGTGAGATGAGTGCAATTGTGTGGTAGTTTGAGCATTCTTTGGCATTGCCTTTCTTTGGAATTGGGATGAAAACTGACCTTTTCCAGTCCTGTGGGCACTGCTGAGTTTTCCAAACTTGCTGGCATATTGAGTGCAGCACTTTCACAGCATCATCTTTCAGGATATGAAATAGCTCAACTGGTATTACATCACCTGCACTAGCTTTGTTCGTAGTGACGCTTTCTAAGGCCCACTTGACTTCACATTCCAAGATGTCTGGCTCTAGATGAGTGATCACACCATCGTGATTATCTGGGTTGTGAAGATCCTTTTTGTACAGTTCTTCAAGAGTAGGAGGGGTTAATATTTTCGGTTGGATGGTGCTCTTTCGGCCTGCTCCAAGGGCCCCACCCTGCAGGAGGGTAGCCTGTGCCCACGCATGGCCAGTGCAGCCTGTGGCTCATCAGAGGTCACCAGCCTGTGCCCTGAGTCTGTCTATTCCACACCAAGGTCACTTAGCTGTCTGAGCCCTGGAGCAAAAGCCACATGGAGCAGAGCCCAGCACAGCGAGGCATCACAGAGGGTGACCCACACGTGTGGGCAGCACGGCGGGGTCTGGCCCTCACTGCAGCAGAGTCCAGCCTGACTTGGGGCTCCACACCCAAGACCACGCTCCATCTGTCTCCATCACCCCCAAAGGACATGCTCCGGTGCGTCCCACCTCCACCATCACGGGCGCTGGCCTCTCTGCCTCAGCTTCCTGCAGCTGAGCCGCCCTGCTCAGAGCACAGGACTGGCTGAGGACTGGATGGGCGAGGCAGGACGGAGCAGCAGCAGCCTGACTTCTGCACCCCACGGACCCCAGCCAGGCGCACGGCAGAGCCGGCCCTGCTGCTCGGGGCGCCTCTCGGCCTGGGGCGCCCCTGCTCTTGGCAACCCCACCCTCTGCGCAGTGTCTCCTCGGCTGCCTCCTCGGCCCATCTGGTAGCCAGCCTAACCCCTATGGTGCCCTGCAACCTGGAGTCTTCCGTTCACAGCTGCCTTCCTTTGACGGCAGGAACCCTGGTTGATCTTTCTGTGTGTCCTCGGCCCGAGAAAGGATGTCAGCAGTGAGTGGAGGCTGGACAGAGCAAAGTGTGCAAAACCAGACACCTCAGGAAAAGCAGAGCGACCCAGCAGGAGGCAGCTGCTCCTCTGAGGAAGCGGGGGGACGAGAGGCTGCGAGGAGGCCACAGCGTATCACAGGGGGCCCTGGAGATGACCTGGTTCAGCCCCTTTACCTTCCACGTGGGCTGGGGATTTGCCCGGGGTCCGGTCGTCCCTCATCACTGGAGCATGAGGCGGAGTGGGGACAGTACCCAGCCTTTCCCTGGAGCGCTCACCCCACCACAGACAAGCTGGTCCTCAAACACTTCCCAAGACCAGGGCTGAGCAGAGCACCCGTTAGGCTCAGCGGGGCCCCGGGTGTGGAGTAAGTCCCACCTTCTGCACCGGACTGGGTTCTAGAAGGCTGCTCCCGCCAACACCAACCTCCAGGTGTCCTGAGATCACCCTGCAATCAGGAAAGAGGTAGTTGGCCACCTCGCACACGGGGTTCTCTATGCCCCGAGTCTTGCAGTGTTCCTGGGCTTCTAGACAGGCGACGGCGAACTTGGACTGACGCTGGCCGAGGACAGACAACATGCCACTGGGCACGGCTTCCGAGGCTTCCTGCATGGCCTCAGCTCGAATTTTCACTGCATACAGACCTACACGGAGAGAAGCGCATTTGGACAAATCAGGGCACGTGATGGAGAAGGGAAGCCCAGGCCTGAGAAACAAAGCACAAACTCCACCCTCACTGGAGACACCGGTACCGGATCCATCACCAGTCCACAAGCCGCCGTTCTAGGGATCCGAACTGCAGAGATGGTCCCCCGATCATCAGAGAGCAAGGCACAGTCCCTGGCACAGTACAAACGAACCCACGGAGCTTCCTGCCTTAGAGCTCGCTGGTGCAGGGTGGTGGTTCTTGACCAGGATGATTTTACTCCCAGGGCGGTATCTGGAAACAGCTTTTGATCATCGGGAGGTGGCGGGTGCTACTAGCATCTGGTAGGCACAGGCCAGGGATGCTGTTCAAAAGCCTACAAAAACAGCCCCCCCCAAGTAAGAATCATCTGGTCCAAAACGTCAATAGTGCTGTTGAGAAACCCTGGCACAGAGTGGAAAGGAAGAGACTCTGAGCTACATCGCTTAAGGGAAGTCATGACCTCCTTCCAGGTCAAATTTTTAGCTAGTACAATGAAGATAATAATATCTAGCCTGCCTGAACTGTAGTGAAAACTCAGAACTACAAATTATTTCAGAGAAATGGTGCTGAACAAGGAAAATAATCAAGAACCTCTAGATGCCTGGAATGATGTACAAACAAGTATATGAATTTTAATAACATAATTATCGTAAATCAAGCATGACTGCCTTCACTGGGGAGCTTGACACTGGCAAGGCAGATGAGCTAGAAAGCAGGGCTCCCGGCTCAGTGCGACTCAAGTGTGAAGTGGGAGGACGGGGCTGTGTGCCCAGGGAGGCAGCTGCCGTGATCGTGACGTGAGAACGGACTGAACATGATTCCCAACAGCCAGGACACGGAAACAGCCTCAGTGTCTGCAGGTGAATGGGTAAAGATATGGTGCACATATATACAAGGGAATACCCCTCAGCCGTGAAAAGTAACGAGCACAAAGCCATCTGCAGCAACGGGGATGAACCCAGAGATTATCACGCTAAGTGAAGTAAGCCAGAGAGACAAATACCATATGATATTAGTTACAGGTGGAATCTAAAATACGACACAGGGGACTTCTCTGCTGACCCAGCGGATAGGCACTTGCCTTCCAATGCCAGGGACACGGGTTTGAGCCCTGGTAGGGGAACTAGGATTCCACATGCTGTGGGGCCACTAAGCCACAACTAGAGAGAGGTCCACGCGCTATAACACTGAGCCGACACAGCCAAAAATACATACATAAAATATGAAAACAACAACTTAAAAAACCCCTAACACAAATGAACATGCCTCAGATACGGACTCAGACACAGAGAGCAGACTACTTGTGGCTGCCAAGGGGGAGGGGAGGTGGGGGAGGAGATGACTGAGCGTTTGGGATTCGCAGACGCCAGCTATTATGCACGAGGATATATACTCAATATCCTGTGATAAGCCATAATGTAAATGAAGATGAAAAGGTATATATATATAATGGAATCACTTCACTGAAGAGCAGAAATTGACACAACATTGTACGTTCACTATACTTCAGTAAAAACTGAAGAAAAAAGACTGGACTGGATTCATGCTATCTAATTACTGGATAGCATCGCCCTAGTCCTGGGCCGGCTCCCTGGGAAGAGATGACCAGGCCAAGAAGCAGTTAAGGGACGAGTCCGGGGTCTGATGGGACGACAAGGTCAGAGGAACAAACTGTGCACCCTTTCTCTCAACACACCTTCATTCACCCAGCACTGAGTATGTCTGTGCTGGAGTTTCAGCCCCCTACACAAGCAGAACTGTGGAGCAAACACATTAAGAGCCTGTGTTAGGAGGCAGGAGAGAACACAGCAATGTGGAGACCCTCCCAAGCAGGCATTAAATAACTGCAAGTTGTCAGCTGAAAAAACACATCAATAATTCTGCAAATTATGTACACATTAAACTATATTTCTGTAAAACATCTTTATTAGGATGTAGAAATACGAACATTTTTTTCACTTTCTTGACCAGGCTTTCTTTCTATAATGCTTTTTAAAAAAAGAGGTGAAATTCACATAAAATATAACCAGTTTTAAGTGCATAAATGCAGCGGTATTTGTTGTATTCAGAATGTACAGGACTTTCCTGGTGGTCTAGTGGTTAAGAAGCTACCAGCAAATGCTGGGACATGGGTTCAGTCCCTGGTCTGGGAAGTTTCCACATGCTGTCAGGCAGCCAGGCTTGTATGCAGCAACTACTGAGCCCACACTCAGAGCCGGTGCTCTGCCACATGAGAAGCCTGTGCGCCACACCTCGGGAGGAGCCCCTGCTTGCCACACCTAGAGAGAAGCCCGCGGGCAGCAACAAAGGCCCGGCACGGCCAAAAAACCCTTTCCATCAGCCCACAAAACACCCCATACCCACCGAGCAATCACTCTCCATGTCTCCTTCCTTCCACCCCCAGTAACCTCCACTCAGCTGTCTATGAATTTATGCGTTCCAGACATTTCATGGAAAAAGAAGCCAGCTTTGTGTCTGCCTTCTGTCACCTAGCATGTTCTGACGTTCATCCGTGCTGCCACATCGGTATTTTATTTCTTTTTATGGCTGAATATTCCACTGAGTCGACCTACCACCATTTGTTTATCCACTCATCTGATTATGGACATTTGCATCATTTCTACCTTTTGGAAATGAATATGAATAACGCTGTTACAAACATCTCTGTGCAAGTTTTCCAGTGTGGACATGTGTTTTCATCTCGTAGGTACAGACCTGTGAGCAGAACGACTGGCCACACAGCAACTCCGTGTTTAACTTGAGGATCCACCAAACTGCTTTCCACAACGGCAGCGCTGCCTTATATTTCATCAGTGTGTGAGGTTCCTACATCCTTGCCAACACTTACTATTTTCCTCTTGTTTTTTAAATTAAAGCCATCCTGGTGGGCATGAAGTGGTACCTCACTGTGCTTTTGATTTGTATTTCCCTAATGGTTGGTGGTCTGGTATTCCCATCTCTTTAAGAATTTTCCACAGCTTGTGGTGATCCACACAGTCAAAGGCTTTGGCATAGTCAATAAAACACAAGTAGTTGTTTTTTTGGAACTCTCTCGCTTTTTCAATGCTCCAATGGATGTTGGCAATTTGATCTCTGGTTCCTCTGCCTTTTCCAAGTGCAGCTTGAGCATCTGGAAGTTCATGGTTCAGGTACTGTTGAATCCTGGCATGGAGAATGTGTGAGATGAGTGCAATTGTGCAGTAGTTTGAGCATTCTTTGGCATTGCCTCTCTTTGGGATTGGAATGAAAACTGAACTTTTCCAGTCCTGTGGGCACTGCTGAGTTTTCCAAATTTGCTGGCGTATTGAGTGCAGCACTTTCACAGCATCATCTTTTAGGATTTGAAATAGCTCAGCTGGAATTCCATCACCTCCACTAGCTTTGTTTGTAGTGATGCTTCCTAAGGCCCACGTGACTTCACATTCCAGGATGTCTGGCTCTAGATGAGTGATCACACCATCGTAATTATCTGGGTGGTGAAGATCTTTTCTGCATAGTTCTTCTGTGTATTCTTGCTACCCTTTCTTAGTATCTTCTGCTTGTTAGGTCCATACCATTTCTATCCTTTATTGTGCCCATCTTTGCATAAAATGTTCCCTTGGTATCTCTAATTTTCTTCAAGGGATCTCTAGTCTTTCCAACAAACTATGGAAAATGGAAATACCAGACCACTGCCTCCTGAGAAATCTGTATGCAGGTCAAGCAGCAACAGTTAGAACTGGACATGGAACAACAGACTGGTTCCTAATTGGGAAAGGAGTATGTCAGGGCTGTATATTGTCCCCTTGCTTCTTTAACTTATATGCAGAGTACATCATGCAAAATGCCAAGCTGGATGAAGCACAAGCTGGAATCAAGATTTCTGGGAGAAACAGCATTAACCTCAGATATGCATATAACACCACACTTATGGCAGAAAGCGAAAAAGAACTAAAAGAGCCTCTTGATGAAAAGTGAAAAAGGAGAGTGAACAAGTTGGCTTAAAACTCAACATTCAGAAAACTAAGATCATGGCATCTGGTCCCATCAATTCATGGCAAATAGATGGGGAAACAATGGAAACAGTGACAGATTTTATTTTCTTGGGCTCCAAAATCAATGCAGATGGTGACTGCAGACACTTGCTCCTTGGAAGGAAAGTGACGACCAACCTAGACAGCATATTAAAAAGCAGAGACACCACTTTGCTAACAAAGGTCCATCTAGTCAAGGCTATGGTTTTTCCAGTAGTCATGTAAGGATGTGAGAGTTGGACTATAAAGAAAAATGAGTGCCGAAGAATGGATGCTTTTGAAGTGTGGTGTTGGAGAAGACTCTTGAGAGTCGCTTGGACTGCAAGGAGATCCAACCAGTCCCTCCTAAAGGAGATCAGCCCTGAATATTCATTGGAAGGACGGATGTTGAAGCTGAAACTCCAATCCTTTGGCCACTTGATGTGAAGAACTGACTCATTTGAAAAGACCCTGATGCTGGGAAAGATTGAAAGCGGGAAGAGAAGGGGACAACAGAGGATGAGATGGTTGGATGGCATCACTGACTCAATGGACATGAGTCCGAGTTTGAGTAAGCTCCGGGAGTTCATGATGAGCGGGCAGCCTGGTGTGCTGCAGTCCACGGGGTCGCAGAGTTGGACACGACTGAGCAACTGAACTGAAGTGAATGACTGTAATGTGACGGCTGTGATGTTGCACTTCTTGGCATGTACTCACTGGTACTTTGTAGATCTTTAGAGACATGTCTATTCAAGTCCTTTGTACTTAACTATAAGCAAAATGTTGACCTGTTTACACGCAAAAACCTTAAGAAATGAAACTGACCTCAAGATCAAACACGGGTTTATTCTCTTTCACTTAATGAGTATCTGCTGAGTGTCTATCACATGACAGGCACTGGAGGAACTATATGCATATAACACCAATGGACTAAGTGGACACTAAGTGGACTAAGAATGTACACGGACAGTGGGACAGACAGAAGCAAGACGCTTTCACAAGACTAAGAGGAGAAAGAAATTCCCTGACAAATCCTTCAAGCTTCAAAGCAGGTGAAGCCTGGTCCTCAGGTCCCACTGTCATCCCCACCCATGTGTCCCCTTCTCTAACCCCTGAGTAGGTCCAGAATTGTTTTTGGCGGTGCCCCTTGCCCTCAGTGGGGCCAGCAAGACAACACCCCATGCATAAAATCAATTCCCTTCCCGGGTACCTTCAGAAAATTCCATGGCTCCGGCAAACACCAGGGCTGCAAATTCTCCCACACTGAACCCAGCAGCAGCCACACAGTTCTCAATGACCTGCGGGACAGATGCAGAACATGAGGCCACGTTCTCAGGGGAGTTCAGTCTGCGGCTCTGCACTCGCGGGCCGACAGTGTTCAGGGGCTCAGTGAGCCAGGTTCTGCTGGCCTGGTGCTCCAGCTAGAGAACGACACACTGAAGTGGCCTCGACCACCACTGACCGGCCCTTTACTGATGCGGAACTTCCCTGGCAAGGGAGGTCAAGACCCTGCCATTGGACTCCGTGGTTAAGCTGTGACTCCAACCCAGGGCTCTGGATTCTCCTGCTTCTGCCTCTCAGGCCGATGGAGACAGAGGGCACCAAGTACAGAAGTTAAGTGCATGCCCTTTATAGTCACAGAGAGCAGGATTTGATGCTTAGCCTGGGAGAGTCCCCTAACCTCCTCACCTCAGTTATCTCATCTGTGAAATGGGCAGAGCTCAACCTAACCCCACAGGGTTGCTAAGAGAGAATTACATGGAGATAAGGCCTCTAAATCGCTCAGCACAGAGCTGGCCCAGGATAAACACTGGATGAATGTTATCACGACTTCACAGGACCCCTTAAGCTAATTACTATCTCTTTCCCCATCCATATAATAATGCTACCAACCTCACAAGGTTGTGGTGAGGATGAAATGGGGTAAAGTTCTGTCTTAACATGTTTTGATATTAAATCATCCCACAACTTCAAGTGAAGGGATACTTTCATCATCTTCTCAACGACCCTTCATGAACGAAGGTTCATCCTTCTAAAACCATTTAGTAATTCATTAAATGATTAAGGATCACTTAACAATCAAAACCGGCCCTTTGCTCCCTTCACACACTAGGCAATTTTCACAGTATATTTTATTCTCTGTTATCTATCTCCTTGCAAGGAGATCCAACCAGTCCATCCCAAAGGAAATCAGCCTGAATATTCATTGGAAGGACTGATGCTGAAGCTGAAACTCCAATGCTCTGGCCACCTGATGCGAAGAACTGACTCATTTGAAAAGACCCTGATGCTGGGAAAGATTGAAGGCGGAGAAGGACACCACAGAGGATGAGATGGTTGGATGGCATCACCGACGCGATGGACATGAGTTTGAATAAGCTCTGGGAGTCGCTGATGGACAGGGAGTCCATGGGGTTGCAAAGAGTCGGACACAACTGAGCGACTGAACTGAACTGATATATCTCCCTGCCCTAAAAGGCAAGCACCGACCCTCGTTTTGCTCACGCCAGTTTGTCTCCTGCGCCTACAACAGCGCCTGGCACAGGTGGGACCTCAGGAAGGACCTGCCAAACCGTAGTCGGACGCGGCGAGCCCGACAGGAGGGAGCCCCAGGCCTCACCGCGGGCTGCAGGTGATGCAGTTTCTCCACGGCGGCCAGCGAAGCCACGAAGACGGCGGGCTGGCAGTGCACGGTGCGGTCCAGGGCCTCCCGCGGCCCGCGCAAGCTCAGCTCCAGCAGGTCGTAGCCGAGCACGCGGCGGGCGGCGTCGTAAAGCTCGCGGACACGCGGGTAGCGGAGCAGCCCGCGGCCCATGCCCACCACCTGGCTGCCCTGGCCGGGGAAGAGCAGCACCGAGCACTGGCCCGGATCCCGCCGTCCCGCCGCCACCTCCGCGTCCCGGGACCCTTCGTCAGCCGCGGTCGCCTCTCGCAGCAGCGTCGCCACGTCCACAGCAGCCGGCGGAGGCCGCGGGCAGTTCGAGGAGCCGCGGTGGCCGCTCACGCTTCGGGCCCAGGCCCGGGCGGCTCGCGCGACCCGGACACTCATGGTGAGGGAACCCGGCCCCCACGCGGGTAACCGGAGCGACCGAGACCCGACTTCCGGAGGAGCGGCGCGGTCCTTGATGTATTTCCCGCCGGGCGGGCTGAGGCACCCGCGGGGAGAAAGGTTCCGCTGGTACCAGTTCCGGCCCAGGCTCTGAAACTATTGACTGGGCTCTGGGGATCCGTGGGGCACGTGCTTATTTAATCCTGCGCGGGAAAGAAGAAAACACCACACCGCACCCTGAGCCCTCACAAACATTTATGGACTAAGCAATTTAACGCAATGTAATATTCAACCTAGCGGTGGACAAGTGCTTGAAACGCTTCCATGTTCCTTATTGTATTTGATTAACCGCACTGCTGTGCTCTCTTTCATATTAATTCTTACAGCCCAGACACACTGTAAGCTTTCAGTACACATATATTACATTGACAAAGCCCTGGATATTTTTCAGATATTAGCCTGTTTTAATTCCTCACAGTAACGCTGTGGTTACTTTGGCCTTGGAGTACAGAATGAAGCAGGGCAAAGGCTAATAGAGTTTTGCCAAGAGAACACACTGGTTATAGCAATCACCCTCTTCCAACAGCACAAGACTCTACATATGGACATCATCAGATGGTCAATACTGAAATCAGATTGATTATATTCTTTGGAGCCAAAGATGGAGAAGCTCTATACAGTCAGCAAAAGCTGACTGTGGCTCAGATCAGGAACTCCTTATCGCCAAATTCAGACTTAAATTGAAGAAAGTAGGGAAAATCACTAGACCATTCAGCTATAACCTAAATCAAATCCCTTATGATTATACAGTGGAAGTGAGAAATAGATTTAAGGGACTAGATCTGATAGACTGCATGATGAACTATGGACGGAGTTTCATGAAACTGTAAGGAGGCAGAGATCAAGACCATCCCTCCAGAAAAGAAATGCAGAAAAGCAAAATGGCTGTCTGAGGAGGCCTTACAAATAGCTGTGGAAAGAAGAGAAGTGAAAAGCAAAGGAGAAAAGGAAAGATATATCCATTTGAATTCAGAGTTCCAAAGAATAGCAAGGAGAGATAAGAAAGTCTTTTTCAGTGATCAGTGCAAAGAAATAGAGGAAAACAATAGATGGGAAAGACTAGAGATCTCTTCAAGAAAATTAGAGATACCAAGGGAGCATTTCATGCAAAGATGGGCTCAATAAAGGACAGAAATAGTATGGACATAACAGAAGCAGAAGATATTAAGAAAAAGTGGCAAGAATACACAGAAGAACTATGCAAAAATAATTTTCACAACCCAGATAATCATGAAGGTATGATCACTCACCTAGAGCCAGACATCCTGGAATGTGAAGTCAAGTGGGCCTTAGAAAGCATCACTACGAACAAAGCTAGTGGAGGTGATGGAATTCCAGTTGAGCTGTTTCAAGTCCTAAACGATGATGCTGTGAAAGTGCTACACTCAATATGTCAGCAAATTTGGAAAACTCAGCAGTGGCCACGGGACTGGAAAAGGTCAGTTTTCATTGAAATCCCAAAGAAAGGCAATGCCAAAGAATGCTCAAACTACCGCACAATTGCACTCATCTCACATGCTAGTAATGCTCAAAATCCTCCAAGCCAGGCTTCAACAGTACATGAACTGTGAACTTACAGATGTTCAAGCTGGTTTTAGAAAAGGCAGAGGAACCAGAGATCAAATTGCCAACATCCACTGGATTATTGAGAAAGCAATAAAAGTTCCAGAAAAACATCTATTTCTGCTATTGACTATGCCAAAGCCTTTGACTGTATGGATCACCACAAACTGTGGAAAATTCTTCAAGAGATGGGAATACCAGGCCACCTGACCTGCCTCTTGAGAAATCTGTATGCAGGCCAGGAAGCAACAGTTAGAACTGGACATGGAACAACAGACTGGTTCCAAACAGGGAAAGGAGTACGTCAAGGCTGTATATTGTCACCCTGCTTATTTAACTTATATGCAGGGTACATCATGAGAAATGCTGGACTGGAAGAAGCACAAGCTGGAATCAAGATTGCCGGGAGAAATATCAATAACCTCAGATATGCAGATGACACCACCCTTGTGGCAGAAAGTGAAAAAGGAACTAAAGAGCCTCTTGATGAAACTGAAACAGGAGAGCGAAAAAGTTGGCTTAAAGCTCAACATTCAGAAAATGAAGATCATGGCATCTGGTCCCATCACTTCATGGCAAATAGATGGGGAACAGTGAAAGACTTCATTTTTGGGGCTCAAAAGTCACTGCAGATGGTGACTGTAGCCATGAAATTAAAAGATGCTTACTCCTCGGAAGAAAAGTTATGACCAACCTAGATAGCATATTGAAAAGCAGAGACATTACTTTGCCAACAAAGGTCTGTCTGGTCAAGGCTATGGTTTTTCCAGTAGTCATGTATGGATGTGAGAGTTGGACTATAAAGAAAAATGAGTGCCGAAGAATGGATGCTTTTGAAGTGTGGTGTTGGAGAAGACTCTTGAGAGTCGCTTGGACTGCAAGGAGATCCAACCAGTCCCTCCTAAAGGAGATCAGCCCTGAATATTCATTGGAAGGACTGATGTTGAAGCTGAAACTCCAATCCTTTGGCCACCTGATGCGAAGAACTGACTCATTTGAAAAACCCTGATGCTGGGAAAGATTGAAGGTGGGAGAAGGGGATGACAGAGGATGAGACGGTTGGATGGCATCACCAACTCAATGGACATGAATTTGAGTAAGCTCCGGGAGTTCATGATGAACAGGGAAGCCTGGTGTGCTGCAGTCCATGGGGTCGCAAAGAGTCAGACACAAGTAAGCAACTGAACTGAACTCTATGGTAAATAGGTGCTATTATTATCCTCAGTTCACACATGTTGTATCCCTGGGTTGGGAAGATCCTCAAGAGAAGGCAAGGTCTAGCCCCTCCAGTATTCTGGCCTGGAAAATTCCATGGACAGAGGAACCTGGTAGGCTACAGTCCATGGGGTTGCAAAGAGTCAGACACAATTGAGCGACTTTCACTTTCACTTTTCAGAAAGAGTCTCAAAGGTTGAGTGGCAGATTGTTAGTGACAGAAGGAGGACTGGAGATTGGGATTATCTGGTTTCCGGGTTGTGGTGCCAGACTGGGTTAGAGAGAACCTAATTCTGAACTCCTCCCCTGCCAGCCTCTAAGGAGCTCTGGACACACACACACACACTCTGGACACACACACACATCTCAGACTGAGAAAGATCTAGGTGGACTCACATCATCAGATCTCCCAAGTGGGTTTGTCCTGAGAAAAGAATCAGATGAGCAAAGACATAGCTCTTAGGACATGCGCAGGCCCCTTGCTTTTGACACAGAAAAGATGGAAATGAGGTGCATATCCAGCCAGAGGTGACGAGCTACTGATGGTAAGTCCATACAATGCTGTGTCCTCAAAGATGTGGACGAGATGTTTAGGTTAAGACATGAACAGAGGACACGCTGCCCCCAGACGCTTATCAACCCACAGAAGAGGAATCTTTTAAAGACATAAACCACAGGACAGAGAGAACAGGAAAGGGGGCCCTAGCAACAGAATCTCTTCCAGCTAGAAAGCATGAGGCCCGGTATTACCTGATTTAGCAGACTGCAGACAGGTGAGAGCTGAGAAAGAAAGAAAGTGAAAGAAAGAAGGTGAAGTCGCTTAGTTGTGTCCGACTCTTTGTGATCCCATGGACTGTAGTCTACCAGGCTTCTCTGTCCATGGGATTTCCAGGCAAGAGTACTGGAGTGTGTTGCCATTTCCTTCTCCAGGGGATCTTCCTGACTCAGGGATCAAACCCAGATCTCCTGCATTGCAGGCAGATGCTTTACCCTCTGAGCCACCAGGGAAGCCCCAAGAGCTGAGAACCAGCCCTTATTCATACAACAGAATTTTCAAATGCTTAGGAACTGGCAGCGGTAGCCACTTGTAGACCTAAGGGTTAAAACGGCTGAAATAAGAGAACTATTTGAAGGTGTCTTTGAAGAAGACAGATCTTTAGCTATCTTTCCTGTCTCTAGCTCTCCCTCATTCTGGCAAATTCTTAGCTCTGGCAAGGACTGGGCAAGCAGGGGACAGGGATGAACGTGAGGACTGTCCCGGAACAGTGGATACTGACTGGCTGCTGAATGCAGAGACTCTGCCCATGCTCCCCCAGCTGGGCTCCCAGAAATGTGCAGCCAGACCCCTCCCCTCCAGGCAAGAGCTGGAGGGCCTTTGGAGACTGTGACCAGTCCAAGAGGAAAATCCTAAAGATACTGACGCAGATGTCCCTGGTGGTTAGTGACAGTGGTTAAGAATCTGCCTTCCAATGCAAGGGATAACGGTGGGATCCCTGGCTGCCACAGTCTAAGATTCTTCAAGCTGAGCAGAGCTACAAAAAGTAAAAAATAACAACAATGCGTAGGAATCAGAGACTATCATGAGAAAAGAAAGTAACTGTTTGAAGAAAGCTGCGCTTGAGCCTGAATGCCCCAACAGAAGATCTCACAGGCTGCAACTGAGACCTGACAGCCAAGAATAAATAAACAAATATCTAACAAATAAATGAGGGTATTGACAGACCAGGAAGTTACCGAACAGCCGCCAAGTTCAACTCACAGTGAAGCTAATTCAACATATACCATCCGTAGACTTATTTTCCTTTTTCTTCTAATCATGAGCAGCCAGCCAACATCCCCACACATCTGAGGAAAGCCTCTAACATACAGAAAAATAAATAAATGAATAAGACAACGGCAACGTGGGAATTCCCTGGTTGCCCAGTGTTTAGGACTCGATGCTTTCACTCTTGTGGTGCATGTTCAGTCCCTGGTGGGGATTGAACCTAAGATTCTGCAACTAGGCAGTGTGGCAAAGAATAAAAAATAACAACAATAAGAAAAATAAATAATAGCAACAATATAAAATAAAAAATAACAACAACATCTTCTCTGTTCATGTCTTAACCTGAACATCTCTTCCACATCTCTGATAGGAATCAAAGACTATTTTGAGAGGAGAATGTAATTGTTTTAAGAAAATTACCCTTGATAACTGAGAGGTAAGTGAAGCCATTGCATCAATGAAAAAAAAAAAAACAGGAAGTTGGTTTTTTTTAAGAACATTCAGGAAACAAACAAACAAACAAACAGTGCCTTGGAAATAACAAATAAGACAGCAGAATTTAAAAAATCAACAGAGGGACTTCCCTGGAGGTCCCATGCTTGAGGCTCCATGCTTCCAGAGGAGGGGGCACTGGTTTGATCCCTGGTCAGCTAACTAAGATCCCACATGCAAAAAAGAAAATAATAAATTAAGTAAAAAAATTAGGGCCTTCCCTAGTGGTCCAGTGGCTAAGACCCCATGCTCCCAGTGCAGGGGACCTGGGTTCGATCCCTGGTCAGGGAATTGGATCCCATATGCCCCAACTAAAGAGTCTGCATGCTGCAAGCGAAGACCTGGTGCAAATAAATAAATATTTTTTAAAATGTAAAAATCAATAGAGGGCCAGGAAGAGAAAGTTGAAAAACTTCACAAAAGTTTTTCCCTTTTTTTTAAAGCAAATTCCGAGAAGAAGAAAGGAAGTTAGAAGACCAGCCCAGGAAGTCTAGGATTCTGAATAACAGGGATTCAAGAAAGAGAAGTGAGAAGTTGGAGGGAAGGATACCAAAACTTTTAATTTCTGAAAAATAAAGGATATAAGCATCCCAAGAGCTGGCACCACGGATGAAATTAGACCCAGGTCGAGGAGTTATCAGTATGGAATTCCAGAACTCTGGGGATGAAAAGCTTAAAACTGCCCAGGAAGAACAAAACAGGTTTTACACAGAAAGGCTCAGAACGCAGAAGGGCTTCAGCTGGCTCATCAGTATGTCTTCATGATGCTTCGGGGCAAGGATGTCCAACTCTGAACTGTCACTCAGTCAGGCATCCTTCAAGTCAGCCATGGGATAGAACACAAGATCTCCGAAAAGATACCTCCTCTGCTGTCTTTCTTAAGACCGCCTCCTGGAGGTTTCCCTGGTGGTCCAGTGGTTAGGAATCCGCCTGCCAATGCAGGGGACACAGGTTTGATCCCTGGTCCAAGAAGATTTCCCATGCCACAGAGCAACAAAGTCTGTGCACCACCGCTCCTGAGTCTGTGCTCTGAAACAAGAGAAACCCCACAGTGAGCAGCCCGAGCCCCACGACTGGAGAGAGGCCCCGGCTCACCGCAACCAGAGCGAGCCCGAGAAGAGCCAGCACAACCAAGAAAAAGACGCTGAACATCCGGTGAGCCTGGCCTCGGCTCGCACCCGCCCTTGGCTGTCTTGATCACTGTCTGATGAACCCTTGTTCTCCCCTCCATGTCCTGCTGCCTGGCTCCATGAAGGACACTGTTCCACCTCACAGAAGTGTCCGCAGAAGTGCTCCTGCGATCTGGACACAGGTGCAGTGAGCTCAAAAGCAAGAAGACAGACCACCCATGCCTCTGACTGCTTTGTACTGAAAGTCCACACCTCCGCCCTGCAGTACACGCTGATAGGGCAGCCGCACCCCGGCCTTGCCCTCCGGCTGCCCCAGAGGACTCTTGCCAATGCTTAGGGAGGCTGAGGCCAGTCTGTGCCCCAGAGAGTTTCACCTTCCCAGGGAGTCTTCCTCTGGCCTGGCCGTCATGCCCACTCTCTCTAGCAGGCAAATCAGTTTAGGGCTGTTTTATATATGTTTCTGTTTGTTTGAAACCGTCCACAATTAAGGGAAACAATGCAGACAAATGTTTGATGAAGTACAAAGAGGTTTTTGATTTATTGTAAGGGGAAGAAACCAAATTACAGAACCAATGACTGTATAGCATGAAGGCATTCTTGCAAAGGAATGCGTGCCTATATGCTTAGAAAAAGCACAGAAAGACTCTCAGAGTGTTCACGGTGGGTGATGGGAGAGTAGGTGACTTTATTTTTTTCCTTTTGTCTGTATTTTCCAGTTCCTTTAAATATGAATTACTCATGTAAGAAAGTAAACACACAGATAAAACAGAGGGAAATAACTGCATCTAAATCACACTTAGAATTGAGAAACCGAATGACACAGTGGTTAAGAATGCAGGCGCCTAACCGACTGGCAAGCAGGGTGACCTTGTCACCTCTCTGAGCATTCTCTGGGGTTTGGGAGGGTGTTTTCCATGCCTCCTTCCTGGACTGACTGGGCTTTGCTTGTGTCGGAGCCGTCAGTCTTGGACACGTCGAGTTGCCCAGGATGAGGGGAAATGTGTGCACAGGCATGCGGGTGGGACAGGGTCAGGTAGTCGGGGCGCTGAGCATCAGGTAAAAGGCTTGGACTGGATCCTAAGGCAGTGGGAGCCACAGAGGATCCTGAGCCGGGGTTGGGGTGGGGGCATGCAAGGGGCAGGAGAGGAGCCGGGGCCAGCTAGGGAGGACAGCAGACCAGGCTCAGGTGGGGTCTCTGGGATTGGACAGAGGGAGGCGCAAGTTAACGGGAGGCTTCCCGGCACCGGAGGGGCACCCACATCTCATCTGGACCCACGTGTGACTCCCTCGGGCAGCCACTGGCCCTCTGCAATGTAGGGTCTCCTCTATAAAAAAGGAGGGGCCGGGTGTGTTTCTTCTACCCCCCTAGCCCTGGCCCTGGTGTGTAGCAAGGGTTTGGGAGTGGACATCTCTGCCTACCAGGAGGCTCCCCCATGGGCCTGGAGCCCTGCATGCAGGTGGGGCTGGGCGGGAGGAAAGCTGCAGTGCCTCCCCAACAGGGCTTCCGGGGCAAGCCACCGGGCACCTCCTTACAGGAAGAGGGCCAGGGCTCTCTGGGAGGCGTGGCCAGACCCACTTCATTAGAAACAACAGCCGCAATGCCTGGGCCCCAGTACTTTGAGGGCTCCAGGAAAATGTAATTTCTTTTAAAATCAGAAGAAAAAGATGGAGAGAACGTTATCCTTTTTTCATCCTTATCTTTAGATCAACACAGTCAAAGGCTGCCCATGAAGGCAGAAATGCCAGGGCCTAGGAAAATCAGATCCCAGCCGTGGGGAAGCAGGCATAGTTCACCTTGTCCCCCGCTTCCCTGCCTCAAGTGTCCAGTG
>SJYQ01010940.1:9510-26128 GCA_006410935.1 Redunca redunca
CTGATAATCAAATAAGACTTCATCCTTCATTTCTCATAGTATAAGTTAAACTAAAGCATAATTTTATTTTATATACCAACAAAATTGTCAATCTGGAAGATAGCTTTCATAATATATACTAAGACCATAGAAAATGATTTATTATTGTAACTAAGTGTGCAGTGTCAAATGGCTTAGTAAAACACTGGCTTGCATGCCATATTATTGTCTTGCTTAAAAATTGCAATAAAATAAGAATGATAATATTTTAAAGAACAGTGTACAATTAGAAATAGAAATTACTGTACATACAAAGCCATTTGATACGATGCACTGTAGCTTACTAACAATAATCTTAATAAGGATTAAATAGAGATATAAAATATATGTTGTCATCTATTAATGATCAAATACTCAAAGGTATTTATCTTGTATCTACATTTGCTTGCTACTTTTTTTTAAATTTTTATTTTACCTTTAGTTTACTTTACAATACTGTATTGGTTTTGCCAAATATTAATTGACAGAACATTGAAGTCCAATTTGAAAAGAAACGCGAATGATAAATTAAACCATCAGTAAAATTCAACAAAGACAATATACTGATTAAATACAGAAAACCTGAATAGCTTTGAAATTTTGATTGTCAATGAAAAATTAAATTCAACAGGGAAGATATACTATCTTGTACTGATACTCAGAAAACTATGCAAGAGTTTGCCACTGGCTCACCAGGTGCCTAACATGTCTTTGTATGTATCTGTTTCCAGGGAATGAGTAGGATGTGTAGTTCTATTTAAATCCTCAAGCAATAACATAATTAATGGTCCATATTTTCTGCATTGCCATTGAAAAATCCAAATTTGTCTTTAATTATTTAGGATTCTTTCATCTAAGCTCATCAGGGATCATAATCTAAGTATATAGGACTAAGGATAGGGGCCAGGTTTATTGGTTAAATAGATGGAATTCATTGAACATGCCAAAAAAAAAAAAAAAAGTAGGCCAAATATATTAGGATGTTAAACACTGACTGGATCATCTTGCATGTTTTTCTTCACTTGTGTTGGTTTTATAATTATTATTTTTATATATTTCTTACTACATGATGGAAACATGGTGAATACCAGCTTCAAAGTTTCTATTTTACATGTTAAACCTTTCTTATTTCAAATTTTATAATCTAAGATAAAGTGTCTATTTGTCTCAGTTTAGATTTGGTTCCTACAGATGGCCAGGAATTATCTGAAAAATGGAAAGACGAAAAAAGTTATACTGTGGACAAAATTTCTGGAGTAGGGTAAGTTTTATAGAAGGGACTGTTCTCAGAAGACAAAAACAGACCAAATAATTACTGTTTCACAATCGTGTTGTAATTTTATATGTCAGTCAGTCAATTCAGTTACCAAGTCCTGTCCAAATCTTTGTGACCCCATGGACTGCAGCGTGCCAGGCCTCCCTGTACATCACCAACTCCCGGAGCTTAGCTCATGTGCATTGAGTTGGAGATGCCATCCAACCATCTCATCCTCTGCCATCCATCCTCACATCCCTTCTCCTCCTGCCTTCAATCTTTCCAGCATCAGGGTCTTTTCCAATAAGTCAGTTATTCTCATCAGATAGCCAAAGTATTGGAGTTTCAGCCTCAGCATCAGTCCTTCCAATGAATATTCAGGACTGCCATTAAGATTGACTGGTTGGATCTCCTTGAAGTCCAAGGGACTCTCAAGAGTCTTCTCCAACACCACAGTTCAAAAGCGTCAGTTATTTGGCATTCAGTTTTCTTTATAGTCCAACTCTCACATCCATACATGACTACGGAAAAACCATAGCTTTGACTAGACCAAATAAAAGGTCCAAATAATTGGACGTTTTTTGGTAAAGTAATGTCTCTGCTTTTTACTATTCTAAAGAAGTTGGTAAAACCTTTCTGCCAAGGAGCAAATGTCTTTTAATTCCATGGCTGCAGTCACCATCTGCAGTGATTTTGGAGCCCCCCAAAATAAAGTCTCACTCTTTTCATTGTTTTCCCATCTATTTGCCATGAAGTGATGGGACCAGATGCCATAATCTTAGTTTTCTGAGTGTTGAGTTTCAAGCCAATATCTTCACTCTCCTCTTTCACTTTCATCAAGGGATTCTTTAGTTCTTCACTTTCTGCCATAAGGGTGATGTCATCCGCATATCTGAGGTTATTGTTATTTCTCCTGCCAAACTTGATTCCAGCTTGTGTTTCATCTGG
This sequence comes from Redunca redunca, assembly GCA_006410935.1. Lineage (NCBI taxonomy): Eukaryota > Metazoa > Chordata > Mammalia > Artiodactyla > Bovidae > Redunca > Redunca redunca. The sequence goes on from SJYQ01010940.1 coordinate 11,732, forward strand.
CCCAATGTTTCTTATGATGTACTCTGCATATAAGTTAAATAAACAGAGTGACAATATACAGCCTTGAAATACTCCTTTCCTGATTTGGAACCAGTCTGTTGTTCCATGTCCGGTTCTAACTGTCGCTTCTTGATCTGCATACAGATTTCTCAAGAGGCAGGTCAGGTGGTCTGGTATTCTTCTCTTTAAGAATTTTCCACAGTTTTTTGTAATCCATAAAGTCAAAAGGCTTTGGCGTAGTCAATAAAGCAAAAGTAGATATTTTCCTGGAACTCTCTTGTTTTCTTGATGATCCAGTGACTGTTGGCAACTCGATCTCTGGTTCCTTTGCTTTATCTAAATCCAGCTTGAACATCAGCAAGTTCACAGTTCACATACTGTTGAAGCCAGGCTTGGAAAATTTTGAACATTACTTTGTTAGTGTGTGAGACGAGTGCAATTGTGTGGAAGTTTAACATTCTTTGATACTGTCTTTCTTTGGGAGAAATGAAAACTGACATTTTCCAGCCCCGTGGCTACTGCTGAGTTTTCCAGATTTGCTGGCATATTGAGTGCAGCAGTTTCACAGCATCATCTTTTAGGATTTGAAATAGCTCAACTGGAATTCCATTACCTCCACTAGCTTTGTTTGTATTGATGCTTCCTAATGCCCTCTTGACTTTGTATTCCAAGATGTCTGGCTCTGGTGGGTGATCATACCATTGTGGTTATCTGGGTCATGAAGATCTTTNTTCCATTACCTCCACTAGCTTTGTTTGTATTGATGCTTCCTAATGCCCACTTGACTTTGTATTCCAAGATGTCTGGCTCTGGTGGGTGATCATACCATTGTGGTTATCTGGGTCATGAAGATCTTTTTTGTATAGTTGTTCTGTGTATCCTTGTTACCTCTTCTTAATATCTTCTGCTTCTGTTACATCTGTACCATTTATGTCCTTTATTATGCCCATCTTTTCATGAAATGCTCCCTTGGTGTCTCTAATTTTCTTGAAGAAAGCGCTAGTGGTTCCCATTCTATTGTTTTCCTTTATTTCTTTGTCTTGATCACTGAGGAAGGCTTTCTTATCTTTTCTTGCTATTCTTTGGGACTCTGCATTCAAATGAGTATGTTTTTCCTTTTTTTTCTTTGCCTTTAGCTTCTTTAGTTTTCTCAGCTATTTGTAAGGCCTTGTCAGACAACGATTTTACCTTTTTGCATTTCTTTTTCTTGGGGATGGTCTTGGTCACCGCCTCCTGTACAATGCCATGAACCTCCATCAATAGATCTCCAGGCAGTCTGCCTATCAGATCTAATCCCGTAAATCTTTTTGTTATTTCCAGTGTATAATCATAGGGATTTGATTTAGGTCATATCTGCATAGTCTAGTGGTTTTTCCTACTTTCTTCAATTTATGTCTGAATTTGGCAATAAGGAATTCATGATCTGAGCTACAGTCAGCTCTCGGTCTTGTTTTTAGGTTAATTAATTAATCCAAAATTACTCACTGAGTATACATACTATTGCCTAGCACATAGCTGTGCTAAGCACCTTAGATTCCACCGTGAAGAAGACTGATAACTTCTCCACCCTCACATAATGCACATTTTAGTGTGGAGATAGCTAGACTACAGGTCACAAAGAAATATCAAAAATATACAAGTGACTGAGATGAAGAAAGGTGTAGGATGGTTATTGTAAATAATATGGCCAGTGGAGAACTTGTTGAGAAATCATTTTAGTCAGTGGAAAAAAAAAAAAAGGAAAAATACACTTGCAGTCTCTGAGTTGCAAAAGACTGTGAGAGTGTTCAAACACACAATGTTTTATAAATAGTGAAATGCAGGGCAGTCTTACTTAAGTTTGTAGAAAAGATTAAATTGTATGGAGACTCAAAAGTCTGGAGTATCAATCCTATTCTAAATGCAATGTGAAGCGTTTGAAGAATTTCAAGTTATGGAAAAATATGATTTTATTTATATTTTTAAATGTTTCACTCTTGCCATTATTTGGAGAATGATTTGGGGTGATGGATAAAAAAATTATTTGGTGATTTATTGGATAGGGTATTGTGAGGGATTAAGAATCTCAGATAAGTTCTTATTTTTATTTATTTTTATTTTTATTTTAACTTTAGTTTACTTTACAATACTGTATTGGTTTTGCCGAACATTGACATGAATTCACCACGAGTGTACATGCGCTCCCAAACATGAATCCCCTCCCACCTGCCACCCCATAACATCTCTCTGGGTCCTCCCCATGCACCAGCCCCAAGCATCCTGCATCCTGCCTCGGACATAGACTGGTGATTCGTTTTTTACATGATAGTATACATGTTTCAATGCCATTCTCCCATCCCATCCCACCCTCTCCCTCTCCCCCAGAGTCCAAAAATCCACTCTATAGATCTGAGTCTCTTTTGTTGTCTCGCATACAGGGTCATCATCACCATCTTTCTAAATTCCATATATATGCGTTAGTATACTGTATTGGTGTTTTTCTTTCTGGCTTACTTCACTCTGTATAATCGGCTCCAGTTCCATCCATCTCCTTAGAACTGATTCAAATGTATTCTTTTTAATGGCTGAGTAATACTCCATTGTGTATATGTACCACAGCTTTCTTATCCATTCATCTGCTGATGGACATCTAGGTTGTTTCCATGTTCTGGCTATTATAAACAGTGCTGCGATGAACATTGGGGTACATGTGTCTCTTTCTATTCTGGTTTCCTCGGTGTGTATGCCCAGCAGTGGGATTGCTGGGTCATAAGGCAATTCTATTTGCAATTTTTTAAGGAATCTCCACACTGTTCTCCATAGTGGCTGTACTAGTTTGCATTCCCACCAACAATGTAAAAGGGTTCCCTTTTCTCCACACCCTCTCCAGCATTTATTGCTTGCAGACTTCTGGATCGCAGCCATTCTGACTGGTGTGAAGTGGTACCTCATTGTGGTTTTGATTTGCATTTCTCTGATAATGAGTGATGTTGAGCATCTTTTCATGTGTTTGTTAGCCATCCGTATGTCTTCTTTGGAGAAATGTCTATTTAGGTCTTTGGCCCATTTTTTGATTGGGTCATTTATTTTTCTGGAATTGAGCTGCATAAGTTGCTTGTATATTTTTGAGATTAGTTGTCAGTTGCTTCATTTGCTATTATTTTCTCCCATTCAGAAGGCTGTCTTTTTACTTTGCTTATATTTTCCTTTGTTGTGCAGAAGCTTTTCATTTTAATTAGATCCCATTTGTTTATTTTTGCTTTAATTTCCAGAATTCTGGGAGGTGGGTCATAGAGGATCCTGCTGTTATGTCTGTCGGAGAGTGTTTTGCCTATGTTCTCCTCTAGGAGTTTTATAGTTTCTGTTCTTACATTTAGATCTTTAATCCATTTTGAGCTTATTTTTGTGTGTGGTGTTAGAAAGTGATCTAGTTTCATTCTTTACAAGTGGTTGACCAATTTTCCCAGCACCACTTTTTAAAGAGATTGTCTTTACTCCATTGTATATTCTTGCCTCCTTTATCAAAGATAAGGTGTCCATAGGTGTGTGAATTTATCTCTGGGCTTTCTATTTTGCTCCATTGATCAAGTTCTTATTTTTAAAATTGAGTAATTAGATGGTACTACCAAGTGATAAGATGAAGAATAATTATGTATGCAATCACAAATAACTGTGGTAGAAAGAAATGGAGATTTCACTGCAACACATGACTATGTTGAAATAAGAGATATACAAATGAAAACAAAAATCAGTTAACTAGATGCACGAATCTAAATTTTAAGTGAAGACAGGAACCACTTTTAGAATGGAGTGTTGTCTCTTATGCAGATTCCATGACCTTGACTCAGATCCTTATGGGTTTAAATTATGACAGTCTTTTCCATTATGGCCAGCCATAAGTTCTACACAGATTATTTTCCTACCAATGATATCTTTATAATATTAGAGACTAGAGGGTTCAAAAGGCACAAGTACCAGGAGCTCCTACAGACTTTTTTTTTTTCTATTCTACAATTATTTATTAACTTAAAACAACTAAATTACTTAACTAAATTATCACAGGTCTTTTGTGGGAGGATATTTATCCACCAGGCTTCCCAGGTGTGTAAATGGTAAAGAACCTACCTGCCATTGCAGGAGATATAAGAGATGCATGTTTGATCTCCGGATCAGGAAGATCCCCTGGAGGAGGGCATGGTAACCTACTCCAGTATTCTTGCCTGGAGAATCCCATGGATAGAAGAGCCTGGCAGGCTACAATCCATATAGTCACAAAGAGTCAGACACAACTGAAGGGACTTAGCACATATACTTACCAATGACAGTTGCCATGATTTTCCATTACCCTTTAAAAAAGAATGTGAACTCTCTTTCAGTGGTTTCATGTTCTAAGAGAGGCCCCAGATTTAGTAACTGACCATGAACAATGACTATCTTAGGGCCACTTCTCTTGATCTCATTATCACTTGATAATGTGATTTATTTTTAAGGTTAAGCAATATTTTTGTGACTTCTCATATTTCTTCTTTCTGGAAACATTTGTAATATATCAGTCATCTCCATGACTCTCTGAAAAGAAGCCCCTTCAATTGCCACTATGATGTTGCTGATCACTGAAAGTACTGTGCCCACCTGGTTTTTGACATTTCAGTGTCACCATGTGACCTCTCAGGGGATCAATTCCTTTATAGCATCACCTATGGTTGGCCCTGACCTACAGTAAGGAGACACCACTCAAAGATGGTGGTGCACTATTCATCAACATACATTTTTAAAATCACTTTGGTAAATGGAGTATTCTCTAGGCTCATCAGTGGAAATATTGTTGGCCAGTGGAATTTCTAACCATTTGTTATACACTTCTTTACAATTTCCAATTCTCTAAGCCTATGTTTTTTTTTTACTATCACAGAATTTTGGCCTTTCATTTAACATGAGTCATCACTGAATACAGGCTTAAAAGAGAAATCCTAATAACATGGTGGCACCATCTACCAGAATTCTTGTCAGGCTGCTAAATTTTGTATCAAAGGAGGGTACTCCCATATCAACAACTTTCCCTTTTATCAATTTTATGTTCTCCCTTCTGTATCAAACACCTTAAAGATTTAATCACATCTCCTGAAAATACTTATTAACCAGATCCTGAAGCTTTTTTCTTTTCTTTTTTTTTTTTATGACCGCTCCTCCCTTTGAAATCTGTTTCAATTCAGTCAAGCTGTGTTAGATTTGAGTTCTGCTATTGATCTAGCTGCCCAGAAGAGGCATGAATGTGAATCCAGAACCAGGAAAAATTTGTTTTATAAGATACCTTTATGATTTTCAAACAAGGGAAAAGGGAAACATCTTCTAGTGGGGGTGACCTGCTACTTTCGTGGGCTCAGTTCAGAGGAATTTGTAAGCGGAAAGTTCTTGATTGTCCCTAAACTATTATTCATATATCATAATTCCCCAGTAGATCTCTTTTATTTTTAGTCAAGTCATAATCTTGAGGGAAAGAGAAAAACTTGTACACATATGTGTAAACTGATATGAAAATATAAAGGTGACTAATTAGCTAAATTCATTTCAAAAGAAAAGGAAGGGAAATAAAATTACCCTTCTAAAGAGCACTTTTTTCTGAATGACAATAGTATTTTTACCATGAGAAGATTCTTATAACTCAGAGAACAATGACTTGCACATAATATGTTTAAACACTAAAATGAAACCACATACAAAATGATCTTACCTGGCTATATATACTGGAACTAGATATAATAAATGTTTGTCCAATGTGTGGTTAATTTGTGGCATTATGGTGACATCTGGAAAATTATCTCAGTCCTGTAGTAACTTTGCTACTTATGTGAAAATTGCAATAAAAAAGAACACACTGCATAGTGGTTTGCTATGAGTATTGGAAACGATAAATATAAGGTTCAGTATATAGTACAAAGTAAGTACTTAGTAGATGTTTGTTGAATAAGTTAATTTTAATTATTTAATGAAAAATAACAGTTCAGTTCAGTTCAGCTCAGTTGTGTCCGACTCTTTGTGACCCCATGAATTACAGCACACCAGGCCTCCCTGTCCATCAGAAACTCCTGGAGTTCACCCAAACTCATGTCCATCGAGTCAGTGATGCCATCCAGCCATCTCATCCTCTGTCATCTCCTTTTCCTCCTGCCCCCAATCCCTCCCAGCATCAAAGTCTTTTCCAATCAATCAACTCTTCGCATGAGGTGGCCAAAGTATTGGAGTTTCAGCTTCAGCATCATTCCTTCCAAAGAAATCCCAGGGCTGATCTCCTTCAGAATGGATTGGTTGGATCTCCTTGCAGTCCAAGGGACTCTCAAGAGTCTTCTCCAACAGCACAGTTCAAAAGCATCAGTTCTTCGGTGCTCGGCTTTAATTCTCACATCCATATATTACCTTTATATTAAATATGAACAGTACATGTCCACATGGGAGAGAATTCTCTGAAAAAATATGTTATTTTCATTCTATTTGGGAAACAACAAAAACAATAAGTCAAACCCAAAAGACAACCTTTTTATATGATTATTTAAATTTCTATTTCTTGCAGGTCTAAAGTTGCCAAGATTTGCAATAAATTCTGAGTAAAAAAATTGGTGGTTTTGTGGCTTAAGGCATTGAAAATCAACTGACATTTTGTTGAAATTCATTATAAGAATAGCTCTACAAAGAAATATACAGGTTTAAATGTAGGTTTAAAATGTTTTATTTTGTAGGACAAACAGTTTGTTCGGGTTTTTCCTCACATCTGGCAAAACCCAAACAAACTTTTTGGTCAGCCCAATACTTATTTAACACATTTATCAAATCCTATGCATATAAATTACTCTTTTATTTTCAATAATCTAGGTGCTGTATGTGGTATTCATGATACTTGTATTGTCCCCAAGCATTTTAAAATCTCTCTTTTGATATAACTTGAAAACTAATATACGAGAGTATATGACACAAAAACACATATACATTTGTTATATCATTTTATAATCAACATTTACATATTAGTAAAGACTTGATTATCCCATTTAGTCATCCTACCCATTATGTTCACAAACACCAGGCACATATTTGACAAAATTAAGAGAGCTCAGAAAAGTATATTATAAAATATGAAGACCAATGTGCTAGAGAGCTGCAACACTTGCTTTGGCAAAGGCAATACCACCGATATAGATGTATGACCAACCAAGGCAGCACCTTGAAAGACATAATGACTATTTTAAAACATAAAATCAGTAGTTTTAGGTTTATGTATTTAAATATGCTATATCCTCTTCAGATATCTGTGTGTGTTAATCACTCAGTCTTGCCTGACTTTTTGCAACCCCATGGACTGTAGCCCAGCAGGAACCTCTGTCTATGAAATTCTCCAGGCAAGAATCCTGGAGTGGGTTGCCCTTTCCTTCTCCAGGGAATCTTCCATATCAAGAGATGGAACTCCAGTTTACTGCATTGCAGGCAGATTCTTAACCATCTGAGCCACCAGGGAAGCCCTCTTCAGATATCTAATATCTCATTAATGTTCACCTTAAAATAAGGAACCTTTATGATATATATTATTTTAATGTGGTATTTTGGAGATCATTAGTTTGTTGATGGATGTTAATATATTTCTGCATATGTGATTTTTAATAACAAATTAAATTAGATGATAGATATGTTTTATTGATCAATAGGACATGCATCCATGTGAAAATAGAAAATCATATGTAATGATTTCAATGTAGAGAAGAGAAATTCTCAAGTTAAAAAAAAAAAACAAAACAAAAAACACCTGAGAATATAAAATTGCATTCAGTTCAGTTCAGTTCAGTTCAGTCTCTCAGTCATGTCTGACCCTTTGCACCCCCATGAACTGCAGCACGTCAGGCCTCCCAGTCCATCACCAACTCCTGGAGTCCACCCAACCCATGTCCATCAAGTCGGTGATGCCATCCAGCCATCTCATCCTCTGTCGTCCCCTTCTCCTCCTGCCCTCAATCTTTCCCAGCATCAGGGTCTTTTCAAATGAGTCAGCTCTTTGCATCAGGCGGCCAAAGTATTGGAGTTTCAGCTTCAACATAGGTCCTTCCAAACACCCAGGACTGATCTCGTTTAGGATGGACAGGTTGGATCTCCTTGCAATCCAATGGACGCTCAAGAGTCTTCTCCAACACTACAGCTCAAAAGCATCAGTTCTTCAGCGCTCAGCATTCTTTGTAGTCCAACTTTCATATCCATACATGACCACTGGAAAAACCATAGCCTTGACCAGTCAGACCTTTGTTGACAAAGTAATGTTTCTGCTTTTTAATATGCCATGTAGATTGGTCATAACTTTCCTTCCAAAGAGTAAGCATCTTTCAATTTCATGGCTGCAATCACCATCTCCAGTGATTTTGGAGCCCAGAAAAATAAAGTCTCTCACAGTTTCCATTGTTTCCCCATCATTTTGCCAAAAAGGGATGGGGCCTCAAGAATAATATAAATTTAAAATAATATAAAGGCCTCTTCATCTCAAGGATAATATAAATTTTGTTTATAGTTGTTGTGTTTTAAAATTAACAGACTTTATTTTTAAAGCAGTTTTAGGGTTATAGAACAATTGAGCAGAAAGTGCAGAGCTCCCGTATAGCACAACAAATTTTCTACTATTGTCTTGCATTAATGTGACACAGTTGTAATTGATGAACAAATATTGATAAACTCTTCTCAGCTATCCCCAAAAAAAAGAAATGCAAAAAAGGCAAAATGTTTGTGGGAGGAAGCCTTACAAATAGCTGAGAAAAGAGACACAAAAGACAAAAGAGAAAAAGAAAGATATACATATTGGAATGCAGAGTTCCAAAGAGTAGCAAGTAAAAGTAAGAAAACTTTCTTATGGGAAAAATGCAAAGAAATAGAGGAAAACAATAAAATGGGAAAGACGAGAGATGTCTTCAAGAAAATTAGAGTACCAAGGGAATATTCCATGCAAAGATGGGCACAATAAAGGACAGAAATTGTATGGGCCTAACAGAAGCAGAAGATATTAAGAAGAGGTTTCAAGAATACACAGAAGAGCTATACAAACAGGTCTTAATGATCTGGATAACTACAATGGTGGGATCACTCACCTAGAGCTAGACATCCTGGAGTGTGAAGTCAAGTGGGTCTTAGGAAGCATAACTATGAACAAAGCTAGTGGGGGTGATGGAATTCCAGTTGAGCTATTTCAACTCCTAAAAGATGATGCTGTTAAAGTGCTGCACTCAATATGCCAACAAATTTAGAAAACTCAATAGTGGCCACACAACTGGAAAATATCATCAGTTTTCATTCCAGTCCCAAAGAAAGGCAATGCCAAAGAAGGTTCAAACTACCACTTCATTCATTTCACATGCTAGCAAGGTCATCTTCAAAATCCTCCAAGCTAAACTTCAATGGTACATGAACCAAGAACTCCCAGATGTTCAAGATGGATTTAGAAAAGAAAGAGGAACCAGAGATCAAATTGTCCAGCATACACGGAATCATAGACAAAGCAAGAGAATTCAAGGAAAAAAAAAAAGAAAGAAACATCTATTTCTGCTTTGTTGACTATGCTAAAGCCTTTGACTGTGTGGATCACAAAAAACTGTGGAAAATTCTTCAAGAGATAGGAATACCAGACCACCTTACCTGCCTCCTGAGAAACCTTTATGTTGGTGAAGAAGCATTAGTTAAAACCAAACATGGGACAACTGACTGGTTCAAAATTGAGAAAGGAGTATCTCAAGCCTGTATATTGTCACTCTGCTTATTTAACATATATGCAGACCACATTATGTGAAATGCTGGGCTGGATGAAGCACAAGCTGGAATCAAGTTTCAATAATCTCAGATATGCAGATGACCCCACTCTTATGGCAGAATGTGAAGAGGAACTAAAGAGCCTCTTGATGAAGCTAAAAGAGAGTGAAAAAGCTGGTTTAAATCTCAACATTCATAAAACAAAGATAATGACATACAATCCCATCACTTCATGAGACATAGATGGGGAAATAACGGTAACAGTGACAGGCTTTACTTTCTTGGGCTCCAAAATCTCTGCAGATGGTGACTGCGACCATGAAATTAAAAGATGTTTGCTCCTTGGAAGTAAAACTATGACAAACCTATATAGCGTATTAAAAAGCAGAGACATCACTTTGCTGAAAACAGTCTGCATAGTTAAAGCTGTTTTTTCCAGTAGTCATGTACATATGTGAAAGTTGGGCCATAAAGAAGGCTGAGCACCAAAGAATTCATGCTTTCTAACAGTGGTGTTGGAGAAGACTCTTGAGAATCCCTTGGACAGCATGGAGATCAAACCAGTCATTCTTAAAGTAAAGCAACCCTGACTATTCATTGGAAGAACTGATGATGAAGCTGAATCTCCATTGCTTTGGCCACGTGATGTGAAGAGCCAACTCACTAGAAAATACCCTGACGCTTGGAAAGATATAATTCAGGAGGAAAAGGGGATGACAGAGGTTGAAATATTTGGATGGAATCACCAACTCAATGGACATGAGTATGAACAAGCTCCAGGAGATGGTTATATATAGGGANTTGGAGTGCTGCCATCAATGGGGTGGCAAAGAATCAAACACTAGTGTGCAACTAAACAACAACAACTAATCAAAGTAATAAACCACCTTAATGTTGTTGTTGTTTTGTGACTAAGTCGTCTCTGACTCTTTTATGATCCCATGGACTGTAGCCCACCAGGCTCCTCTGTCTATGGGATTTTCCAGGCAAGAATACTGGAGTGGGTTGTCATACCATCCTCCAGGGGGTCTTCCAAACTCACAGATAGACCCCCCCACACACACTGAGGGAGTACTGACTCTTTACCATGTAAAACCTGTCTTTATCCATGATAACTTTCCTTGCTCTGAAATCTGCTATGTTGGATATTCACATCGTTGTCTCTGTTTTCTTTGATTAGTTAGTGTGGTATATCTTTCTTAATTCTTCCTTTTAATCTGTATGTAACTTTACCTTGAAATTGGGTTTCTTGTAGATAGCATATAATTAAGTTTTGGTATTGATCCCTTTTGACAGTCTCTGTTANGTTTTAGATTTTTTTCTTTCAATACTTTATATATTTCACTTTATTATTCATTTTCCTTAAATTTCTGACTTCCTACTTTTGTAGTAGGTAATAGCCTTGGGTTGAACAGAGGAAAATGAAAGGCAGCAAGAAAAGATAATATTTTATTGCTTATGTGACAAATCCCTGCTTCTCTCAAATCCCATCCTTGAATGGCTGCCATCATTCATCTTCTTTCAGGATGGGATTCAGACCATAGCATTTGTGCAATTTCCCATAGTTCAGGGCACCACATTTAACCCAATACTTCTATGTAAAGCAGCAGTTATTTTTCTTGTTTAGGCTCATCTTTTTGTGTAGAATTTGCTACTAGCTACAGTGAGTTTGCACACAATCCTACAAAGGCACATTGATATCTTGGCCATTTCCACTATCCATAGCCTCAATTGTGAAGCATTCCAATGTAAAGTATTATTATCAAACATAGTCCTGCTTGATTCATTATTGCCTGAGAAAATATAGTTGACTTAGAAAAGATTCTCACAATGTTTTTTCCCATGACATATGAACTCTCAATTTGATGTTTATATATGTGGGGATTTGAGGAGATAAAAATATTCCTTTTTCTATTCCTGATTTATGATTCAGTATTTAAAGTTTTATTTCTAATAAATATAATTAGAGAATATGTCTTAGGTCTATGGCTAGAGAGACTTCCTAAGTTTTGTTTCAAAGTTAAAGTTATTATAGAATAAGGACAGGTCACCTAACATAGGTAACAGAGAGAATTTTGAAATCTGAGGATAGAGTAATTCAAAATATGAGAAAAAGAGGCTAATTCTCACATTCTCATAATTTCTCTCTAAAACTTTGTTTAGGAATATCAGTGCATGAAAGGTGCAGAGATCACTAGGCATGCATTTTTCTCTCTAGAAATTAGAGAGAAGTTTTGATCTCTCATGGAAATTTAAAATAAATATTATCACTTAACATATAGTGTCTGATGTCTATTAGTATCAGCTCTATGATTACTTTCCCAATTTTCGTCTTCATGCATAAGAACGGTTTATTAAGTATGTGAGCTCTCTGTGATATGTAATAGTAATAAAAGTGCAGTCTCTAGTTAAATATGAAGAGTGATTTATATATTATGAATGTTCCTAATATATTAGGAGGACTTCTGAAATTCTGCATAGTTCATTTTTTCTGCTGATAATTTTTAGGCACCAGTGAAAACATGTCTTCTTGAACATTCCACAGATAATTTATATGCCAGGAAAATAATTTATATAATCTATTGAACTTAGAACCAAATAGTGTTTAACAAAAATATCTTGTTATTTTAATATAACTGAGACTTTCTTAAATAAAATTTGTTACTCTCAAAGATGTTCTCAATAAAATAATAAGATTACTTTGAGTTAATTAAAACTATTTACAATGAATATTCACTGGGTTCTTGGAAAGGTCGAAGGCAGGAGGTCTGGGGCTGACAGAGGATGAGATGGTTGGATGGCATCAACAACTCAATGGAAATGAGTTTGAGCAAACTCTGGGAGATAGTGAAGGACAAGGAATCCTTGCGTGCTGCAGTCCATGGGTTGGCAAAGAGCTGGAAACCACTTAGGGACTGAACAGCAACAACACAATGACCGTATGACAGAAAGAGGAAATTGTCATTGTATGATGTTAAATTAAAAGAAAAAAAAGTCAATTTTTTTTGCATTCAGCCAGGACACACACAGGAAAACACAAAAAGACAATACACACACACATAAGCTCATTATTTGTTTTCTTTTTTTTTTTTAAGGGGTAAGAAGCATATTTATACGCTTTTTTTTTTTTTCCCAGAACAGCAGCTTCTGTGTTTCTTTAATATCCTCCAGGCCCATCCAACCCTCCCCATCACCCACTCCCACTCCCGCCTCCTTCAGTGGGGTGGGGCGGCGGGGGACCCGGGTGCACCCTCCCCTAGCCCAAGGACTAAGGCACCAGCTGGCTGCAACAAGCTGGCCCAGACACGGAGCCACACACTCAGATGGAGGACACATGGACTGCGGACGCAGACAACCCAGGCGGGCAGAGGGGCAGGGACAGGGATCAGGCCGCCGCGGGGCTTCCATGGGACTGGGCCCCTGCTGAAGGCCGTGAGAAGCCCGGACGATCCCAGTCGGGAGGACGCGGGGCGCCACGGCGGGGGCGGGATCCTCACTTGCTTCCTTTGCGGGACAGACACCGCGGGGAGGGAGGAGAAAGTCTGCTTGATGCCCGCCAACAGCGGCAGCAGCCGGTGGGCCTCCCGGGGCGAGCGCAGCACCAGGCGCTGCAGCGTCCCCTCCGAGGCCGTGGAGTTGTGCGCCGGGGAAGCGGCTGCGCAATTATATTTTAATATAATTTTCCTGCCTGGTGAAATATGTGTGGATTTTAGTTTTGTGACATCTCTCTCTGGATTCTCAAATTTTACCCTATGTGTCTGAACTTAACCTAGGGGATACTCTGTATGATTGGTATTGTGTCTCATAAGAACAATGCTTTAATTTTAAGTGTTAAAATTAACTTGCAGGTAATAATCATAAAAACTCCTGGCATTGCAGAAGATTCGGCAGGAGCCATGGGTTTGATCCTTGTGTTAGGAAGATAAACTGGAGAAGGAAGTGGCAACCCACTCCAGTATTCTTGCCTGGAAAATCCCATACATAGAGGAGCCTGGAGGCTACCATTCATGGGGTTGCAAAAGAGTTGGACCCAACTGAGCATTCTAAAGGAGATCAGTAATTTTCTGGTGGTCTTTAGGGTTTTCTATGTAGAGGAACATGTCATCTGCAAACAGTGAGAGTTTTACTTCTTTTCCAATTTGGATTCCTTTTATTTCTTTTTCTTCTAATGAGGTGGATGAAACTGGAGCCGATTATACAGAGTGAAGTTAGCCAGAAAGAAAAACACCAATACAGTATACATATGCATTAGTAACAATAACGATAACCTGTATACAAGACAGCAAAAAAGACACAGATGTATAGAACAGTCTTTTGGACTCTGTGGGAGAGGGAGAGGGTGGGATGATTTGGGAGAATGGCATTGAAACATGTATAATACCATATAAGAAACAAATCGCCAGTCTAGGTTCGATGCAGGGTGCAGGATGCTTGGGGATGGTTCACTGGGATGACCCAAAGGGATAGTGTGTGGGGGGAGGTGGGGGGTTTGGGATTGGGAACACGTGTACACCCGTGGTGGATTTATGTTGATGTATGTCAAAACCAATACAATATTGTAAAGTAAAATGATACTAATAATAAATAAATAAATAAAATAATAAATCATTAAAAATAAATAAAAATGTTTTGTAACTTAAAAAAAAAAAAAAA
>SJYQ01010940.1:27043-37835 GCA_006410935.1 Redunca redunca
TCTATAAATAGTTCAGTTGGGTTTCCATTCTGGGAATAGATCCGTGCTCACTGACTCATAATAGAAAGGGTTAATATATTAAAAAAGAAATAGATTATAATTTGCAGTAGAATTATGATAATTTGAAATACTACAATTTAACCATCTAGGATCATATTCAGTCAAATTTGGAGTCTTACTTTAGCATCTAAAACCTGCTTGATCAACAAAGAATTAATTGGAGCTAATATGTTAGAAAAGTAGAATTTAATCAAAGTGTTTCTGATACTGAAAACATATGATAGTCCATTATGCCACATTTTCTCTCTTTAAAAGGAGAGTGAGTCATGTGAGTTATAGTACCTGCATCCCTAGAGAATAGTAGTAAAGCTTGCTAGACTTCTTTGAGGCTATGAAAAGACAGCTTCAGACCATGAAAGGACACCTGACCCACTGAAAAGAGCAATCTTGAACCTCCCTCCCACTCCATCCCACCCCACAGGGTTATTAAAAAAAAAAAACACAAAAAAACAAAAAAACAAAAACCACCAGATTTGAGCTCCCTACTGTAATGCAATTATCTTCTGATTAAAACTTAATTTATCAATTAAAATAATAATAAAAAGTAAAATTAAAAAATAGGTAAGTTATAAAAGAGTACTCAAAGAAAAAGGAATGGCACTTCTGTGTTCTTGCCTTGAGAACCCCATGAACAGTATGAAAAGGCAAAAGATAGGACACTGAAAGATGAACTCACCAGGTTGGTAGGTACCCAATATGCTACTGGAGATCAGTGGAGATATAACTCCAGAAATAATGAAGGGATGGAGCCAAAGTAAAAACAACACCCAGTTGTGGGCATGACTGGTGATAGAGGCAGGGTCCGATGCTATAAAGAGCAATATTGCATAGGAACCTGGAATGTTAGATCCATGAATTAAGGCAAATTAGAAGTTGTCAAAAAGGAAATGGAAAGAGTGAACACCAACATTTTAGGAGTCAGCCAACTAAATGGACTGGAATGGGGGAATTTAACTCAGATAACCATTATATCTATGACTGAAGGCAAGAATCCCTTAGAAGAAACGGAGTAGCCACCATAGTCAAGAAAAGTGCCCGAAATTCAGTACTTGGATACAATCTCAAAAGAGTCAGAATGATCTGTTTGTTTCCAAGGCAAACCATTCAATATCACAGTAATCCAAGTCTATGTCCCGACCAGCAATGCTGAAGAAGATGAAGTTGAATGGTTCTGTGAAGACATACAAGACCTTCTAGAACTAACACTCAAAAAAATATTTCCTTTTCATTATATGGGACTGGAATGCAAAAGTAGGAAGTCAAGAAACACCTGGAGTAAGAGGCAAATTTGGTCTTGGAGTACAGAATGAAGCAGGGCAAAGGCTAATAGAGTTTTGCCAAGAGAATGAACTGGTCATAGCAAACACTCTCCTCCAACAACACAAGAGAAGACTCTATACATGGACATCACCAGATGCTCAATACCAAGGTCAGATTGATTTATCCTTTGCAGCCAAAAATGGAGAAGCTCTATACAGTGAGCAAAAACAAGACCAGGAGCTTACTGTGACTCAGATCATGAACTCCTTATTGCCAAACATAGATTTAAATTGAAGAAAGCAGGGATAACCACTAGATCATTGAGGTATGACCTAAATCAAATCCCTGACGATTATACGGTGGAAGTAGCAAATAGATTCAAGGGATTAGATCTGATAGAGTGCCTGATGAACTATGGATGGAGGTTCATGTACATTGTATAGGAGACAGGGATCAAGACCATCCCCAAGAAAAAGAAATGCAAAAAGGCAAAATGGCTGTCTGAGGAGGCCTTCCAAATAGCTGAGGAAAGAAGAGAAGTGAGAAGAAAAAGAGAAAAGGAAAGACATAATCATTTGAATGCAAAGTTCCAAAGCATAGCAGGGAAAGATAAGAAAGCCTTCCTCAGTGATCAATGCAAGGAAATAGAGGAAAGCAATAGAATGGGAAAGACTAGAGATCTCTTAAAGAAAATTTGAGATACCAAGGAAACATTTCATGCAAAGATGGGCTCAATAAAGGACAGCAATAGTATGGAACTAACAGAAGCAGAAAATATAAAGAAGAGATGGCAAGAATACAAAGAAGAACTATACAAAAAGTCTTCATGACCCACATAATCATGATGGTATGATCACTCACCTAGAGTCAGACATTCTGGAATGCGAAGGCAAGTGGGCCTTACGAGGCATCACTAAGAATAAAGGCAATGGAGGTGATGCAATTCCAATTGAGCTATTTCAAATCCTAAAAGATGATGCTGTGAAAGTGCTGCACTCAACCTGCCAGGAAATCTGGAAAACTCAGCAGTGGCCATAGGACTGGAAAAGATCAGTTTTAATTCAATCCCAAAGAAAGGCAATGCCAAATAATGCTCAAACTACCACACAATTGCACTCACCCTCATGCTAGCAAAATAATGCTCAAAATTCTCCAAGTCAAGCTTCAGCCATATGTGAACTGTGAACCTCCAGATATTCAAGCTTGTTTTAAAAAGGCTGAGGAACCAGAGATCAAATTTCCAACAGACACTGGCTCATCAAAAAAGCAAGAGAGTTCCAGAAAAACATCTATTTTTAATTTATTAACTATGACAAAGCCTTTGACTGGGTGGGTCACAACAAACTGGAGAATTCTTAAAGAGATGGGAATACTAGACCGGGTTCTTGAGAAATCTGAATGCATGTAGGGAAGCAACAGTTAGAACTGGACATGGAACAACAGACTGGTTCCAAATCAGGAAAGAAGTACGTCAAGGCTATATATCATCTCTCTGCTTATTTAACTTATATGCAGATTACATCATGAGAAACACTGGGCTGGAAGAAGCACAAGCTGGAATCAAGATTGTCAGGAGAAATATCAATAACCTCAAATATGCAGATGAACCACCCTTATGGCAGAAAGTGAAGAAGAACTAAAGAGCCTCTTGATGAAAGTGAAAGTGGAGAGTGAAAATGTCGGCTTAAAAGTCATGCAATATAAAACTAATATCATGGCATTTGGTCCCATCAGTTCATGGAAAATAGATGGGGAAACAGTGGAAACAGTGACAGACTTTATTTTGGGGGTCTCCAAAATCACTGCAGATGGTGACTGCAGCCATGAAATTAAAAGACATTTGCTCCTTGGAAGAAAAGCTTTGACCAACATAGACAGCATACTAAAAAGCAGAGACGTTACTTTGCCAACAAAGGTCCATCTAGTCAAAGGTATGGTTTTTCCAGTAGTTGTGTGTGGATGTGAGAGTTCAACTATAAAGACAGTTGAGTGCTGAAGAATTGATGCTTTTTTTTTTATTTTATTTTTTTTATTTTAACTTTAGTTTACTTTACATTACTGTATTGGTTTTGCCGAACATTGACATTAATTCACCACGAGTGTACACGCGTTCCCAAACACGAATCCCCTCCCATTTCCCACCCCATACCATCTCTGTGGGTCCTCTCCTTGATTTTGAACTGTGGTGTTGGAGAAGACTCTTGAGAGTCCCTTGGTCTGCAAGGAGATCCAACCAGTCCATTCAGAAGGAGATCAGGCCTGGGATTTCTTTGGAAGGAATGATGCTAAAGCTGAAGCTCCAGTACTTTGGCCACCTCATGCGAAGAGTTGACTCACTGGAAAAGACTTTGATGCTGGGAGGGATTAGGGGCAGCAGGAGAAGGGGACGACAGGGGATGAGATGCTGGATGGCATCACTGACTCGATGGACGTGAGTCTGAGTGAACTCTGGGATTTGGTGATGGACAGGGAGGCCTTGCGTGCTATGATTCATTGGGTCGCAAAGAGTCGGACACGACTGAGCGACTGAACTGAACTGAACTGTAACAATTAAATGACACATCAAGTCATAATTCTATTAATTTATTCCCTCCATTCTATGGAACAGTATTTTTTCCCCTAAACTTACTTGGTATTATTCATTTTCAAACAGCAAGTTACATAAATCTAGAACGCTTTCAGTTTTGTTTATCTACTCCAAAGTCACCAGCATCTGTGACTTTGTTCACACATCACTTCCCTTTTTTAGTTCCCATTTTATCACAATATGAAGAAATTCCATATATCATTAAAGGTCCAGCTAAAATGATACATTTTCTGCTGTTTTTAAAGCACTCTCTCCTTCCTCTGAAATTTCCATGGGTTCTAAATATCTCTGATCCATTTACTACATTATATTTGATTCATTAATATAGTCTTTACTAATTCTACCCACTTCACAATCATTCATTACCTAAGCAGTTTCCTATCTTTCTNTATTTCTTTCTTTTAGTGCCATATGCCTTATATAAGGACTTGAATTTTCAAGGCGAAATTGTTGAATCAATTAAATCATTAGGCAAATAAAATCACATTATTCTTTATTCTAACTTTAAAGCATTTTTGTTAGTAAGTCATTTTTTCACTTGTATATTTTTGTTATTTCTCTTTCCTTTGCTCTTCTTGGTCCTTCAACTCTCCCATAATTAAACTGAGTGTTCTCTGGCTACACATCATCAATGTGCAACAGTTTTTTTTACTTCTCAAAGGCTTCTAGCAACCTCTAACAACATATTACAAAGCTAGAACATTCTCATTTTGGTCCTAAGTCTAAAATATACTTAATAAGATGTTTTATTTTAGAAATCAGAGAAAAAACATGTTTAGAATATGTTATATATATATAAAAAAATACAGGCCAAAGATGAATATTTGACAACTACTTGAAAGGAAACTTCACTATGATCGGAAAGAAACTTATACTATCTTGGAGGTAATTAACATATTAGAATGTTCCCTTTTTTGATGTCTGCTCATTACCCAACATTATGTCACAAGTTACTTGCCCAATACATATGTATTTCTCATCTAAAACATGTACAATTAAAGTTGACAGCTTAAAATAGTCTCCCTCCCACTTTTCAAAATACTGCTGCTGCTGCTGCTAAGTCACTTCAGTCGTGTTCAACTCTGTGTGACCCCATAGACGGCAGCCCACCAGGCTCCCCCGTCCCTGGGATTCTCCAGGCAAGAACACTGGAGTGGGTTGCATTTCCTTCTCCAATGCATGAAAGTGAAAAGTGAAAGGGAAGTCGCTCAGTCGTGTCCGACTCTTAGCGACCCCATGGACTGTAGCATACCAGGCCCCTCCATCCACGGGATTTTCCAGGCAAGAGTACTGGACTTGGGTGCCATCACCTTCTCCAAAATACACTTAGTAATATATGCATTATGCTTTCCACATCAATGGCCTCTGAAAACTTAAAATACCAATTGTCCATTTTAATGACAGCTGAGATTTAAAAAACAAACATGTAATGTAAATTTTGAAGCCACTGTTGGCCAAGATTCTGGATTACTATGATGGAATAATTACTTTTAAAACTCAGATAACAGGTATAATAAGATGTACACCAAACAAACATTTGCAATCCATTCTTTGGAAAAAGTTTAAAGTAAGTTAAATCTTGTGAAAATAAAATTTTTGAAAATGTTAATCTAAGATNATTCACATTTCATTTAAAGGGTAGACATTGAATACGTAGTATCTTTATTTTTTTTAAAAAAATCAGAGTTTTCTGCTCTGTCCTTTGTGCAGCAATTGATAAAAGACTAGGTCTTTTACTATAAACAAGAATGAAACTGAATAAATTATTTCAGATGTTGGACCAAAAACATTGTACGACAGAGATTATAGGTGGGTTGAAAAGTCACAAGATAAATTCCTGGATAATCCAGACTTTTTGATTTCAGATTTTTGTTCACTTTTTTATAAGGAAATGAGCCCAAATAGAGACAATGATCTTGCTAATCTAAAGAATAAGACATTGGAACTCTCAATTGCTGACACAGCTAAGATTTCTGAACAGTATATCAGACATAGGAATTTTTTGTAGAATGCACTGCAAAAATCTGCACAGGGTTCTCCTTAAGTCATTGTCCAAATACATGTTTCTATGTACAAATCAAGACCATAGAAACAGGCAGGAAATGGTTTTTGTGATTTGGGGGGTGGGGGAGGTGGGCAGGGCATTATTTTCGAGCTGTTGTTAACAGAACAAAAAATTAGAGATCTGAATATTACATAGAGCTGGGAGACAATGGAATTTATTCATTCATAGTGGGGAAATCTTATAGAATACTCTATCTATTCATTTGAGACCCCAGAAATACCATTCTCTAGATCCTTCTATTCAGGGATACACAAATGTTAGGTTCATGACTACTTTAGAGGAACTAAAGAAGCTTAAAAAGCAAGACTTAAATGAATAAAACAGAGTCAAATGTAAATGAACTGCATGTCACATATGTAACCCTCTTTAAAGAAATAAAACACACAGCAGATATTCAAAACAATATTAGCCACTATTTCTTATATGCAAAACAAAGCAAAGAAACATAGTATGTGTAGACAAGGAAAACTATGACCAACTATCAGGAGAAAATGACAGACATGTTTAGAATTAGTGAAAGCAATTTGAAAAGCCATTGAATATTTTCTATGAATAAAGATTTAAGATATACATAAATATAATGAGAAATAAAATAGGGTGTTATAGTAATAAAGACTAGAAACAAACAGCAAAAATAAACAGGTGAGCCCCAAATTTCATATATGAATGGAAAAGTTCAATGAATAGCTTTAAGAGCAGATTGAACATATAAACATCAGTGGATTTAAACTATCAAACTGAATCATAATGGGAAATAACTGACCAGAAACCAACAGAGACTCATTGTCTTGTGGGACAACATCAACTAACTTAATATACAGGTAATTGGAATCTGAGAAGCTGAGTTGATAGCATAATGTATCAGAAGAAATAAAGTGCGAGGAACATCTGCTCTGACCTAACAGTATAATTAGGTCTAGACTAGGCTTCATGCTATAAACAAGCACACAATTGAAACATAATTAAGAGGCATGAAGTGATTGTCTTTATATGTCATTATATGAGAGACAGGACAAGAATGTTACCCAGAGAAAAGGGAAACATGATATCACTTCATATTCCCCTGGGCTTTCTGCTGAAAGAAGAACATGGCAACATTACAGAGATGAAGATGCAGAGATCACAGTTCAATGCCCTCAAAATGACTGTTCTGAGGGTACTGGGGAGAAGGATACTCTGGAGAAAGAGAGGGAAGCATAGAAGTTCATGTTATGGTCTCATGAATTTCTGGCTGAGGAATGAGATGAAAATAATCAGAGATCACTTGAAAGATGAGAAGCAGAATAGAGAAACTAGAAGTTAAACATTTATGAAAGATGGTAAAAATCTTTCCAAATAAGAATGGTAATGCAGAAAGTAAAGAATACTAGTAAGTGATTTAGTTTAGGAAACTAACTTTAGGAACAATATCTATATAATGTGTTTGTGTGTATATACACACATACATATGTATATACATATGTATATATGCTAAGTCACTTCAGTTGTGTGAGTTTTTGCAACCCTATGGACTGTAACCCACCAAGTTCCTCTGTCCATAGGATTCTCCATGCAAGTAGGCTGGAGTGGGTTGCCATTCCCTTCTTTATGGCATCTTCTCAACCCAGGAGTCAAACTGACATCTCTTAATGTCTCCTGAATTGGCAGGAGGGTTCTTTACCACTAATGTCACATGAGAAGCTCTAAATGTTAGTCACATCCAACTCTTTGAGACCCCATGGACTGTAGCTCTCTAGGCTCCTCTGTCCATGGGGTTTCTCCATGTGAGAATACAGGAGTAGGTTGCCATTCCCTTCTCCAGGGGATCTTCCTGACCCAGAGATCAAAGCCAGGTCTCCCACATTGCAGGCATGTCTGAGATGGCAAAGAGTTGGACACGACTGAGAGACTTACTACACACACACACACACACACACACACACAAAGAGAACAAGTGCAATCTACTGACAAGGGAAGACCCTTTCAATAAGAACAGCTGCTTAGAAAGGACTTTGTTGGGGGCCCAATACTAAGATAGGAACGAAAATCAAATTAAGAGTATAGAGAAAAACAAGAAATATATCAAAGAAATATTTTAATTATATTTCAGTTTAGCTGTTAAGAGCAGTATTCGAAACTGTGCTACTTCTGATGAAATCAGTTTCTGTCACTTAGCTGTGAGACTTTATCCCTGTTATATTAAATAATTTATTGGACTAAAATAAAAGAAACAAACATACAATTTTTAGAGAGATAGAATCACTCAAAAAATAAGAGCTATTTAAACAAAGTGAAAGTGAAGTCGCTCTCATGTCTGACTCTGCAACCCCATGGACTGTAGCCCACCAGGCTCCTCCATCCATGGGATTCTCTAGGCAAGGATACTGGAGTGGGCTGCCATTTCCTTCTCCAGGGGATCTTCCCAACCCAGGAATCAAACCCAAGTCTCCAGCATTGCGGGCAGACGCTTTAACTTCTGAGCCACCAGGGAAGCCATTACCTTTAAAGAATTATTTCCATGCATCTGGTGGTTTGGTGATATGTTTGCATTACCTGTTCCATGCCTACTACCAATAAATTTGTGTCTATTCTTATTGCAAGATTTCTCTCAGTGCTTTAGATATTTTAAAGTACTAGTTCATAATAGTCCTGTGCTCCTGCCATACTTTTAATAATTTCCAGTTGCTAATACAGTAGTTCAACAAGGAGGTTAGAAGTTTCTGAAATAAAATGATTACACTAATGATGTTTAGCTTTCTGTTAGGCTTGTTAACAGAACGAATGTCCAAAGAGGTACATGCCATTATTAAGTGCACTCTTCTTGCTAATATTGGTGGTGCGATGGCTCCTAAATTACAGGATCCTAGATAAGAGCACAATGAGATCAAGGTACGATGGAATAAAAAGAGGAAAAATGAGTAAAACGAAGTTTTTGTTAAGTCTGTTAATACATGTATGATTTGGAACAATCCTAGAATGTATTTAGGTAATGAAATAAGTGGAGAAGATTAACTTTCTCATTAAAAATTTCAGGTCAGATATCTTACCTTAATATACTAAAATTGAGACAGTAATTCAGAAATAAATGGGAATGCAAAGTTATTCTGTCATTTGTCATATCTTTCTGTTTTATATGACATACTAAAATAGAATATAGTAAATATACGTTGTAAAGACACATTAATTCTCATGACTAATGTGGTGTTTTTTTAATTCCATGAACTATGTTATTATTAATAAGATCCAATGTCCCAAGTTAGCCAATCATTACTAACCTATTAATAAAGCATTTTCCAATATATTCAAGGACTACTTAATGAGATTCAGACAGGCTCTCTTACTTGCACTGGATCTGAATTGGGACACATTCTAAAACATCCTGAACATCCTGAAACATATATGTAATCAGAATACTGAAAAAAGAAAAAAGAGAGAAAAGGAAATGATGAAATATTTGAAGATATAATGACTGAGAATTTCCCAAGATTAATATTTATATAAGACACCAAGTCACAGATCCAAGAAGCTCAAAGAACATCAAGAGGATACATATTTTTAAAATCTCTACTGAGTTACATCAAATACAAGTTGCAGAAATTTGAAACATACACAAAAATCTTGAAAAAAATTTCAGAGTAAAAATCACCATCTTACTTTCAGAGGATCAAGGATAAGAATATACATCGAGTATACTAGGGCAACCACAAAAAATTTAGTTTATGTGCAAAGGAAAGAGAGAAAATGAGGAAACAGAATCATACAAACTACTCAAATTGCAATCACAGAAGACAGAAAAAAAGTCAAAAGAAGAAAAGAGAACAAGGGCAATAAATAAAATCCACAACAAGTTGTTAGATGGTAATGCAAATATATCAATAATTACTTTAAAAGTCAAGAGTCTAAACATATCAAGGCAGGGTGTGGGGGGGAAGACAGAGCCTGCAAGAGTGGATCAAGCAACAAGATTCAATTTTATGTTGTTTATAAGAAACCCACTTTAACTATAAAGGCACATACAGATTAAAAGTAAAAGGATTAATAAAGATATAGAGAGCAAAAGGAAGATTTATGTGCTTATGATGTTGTAATTTAGACTGGGATCTGTGGCACATTTCTTTAAGTGATTACATAGCCTGGTGTTACTCATTCATCTGCCATCTTTAGCTTGCTACCTACTAAATGACATTCCAAGAATACTTTATTCACATGTTTGGTTAGCCTGGGTCCTTAGCTAGGGCCTCCTTCTTTGTGACATATCTTCAGCAAGATAGTCCAAGTTTCTTAGGAGCAATTTTCAGAGAAGCCTAAATTTTGTGTCTTTATCAAATTCTTGTTTTAGGAAATTATGGTCAGAAATATTAGGTAATTTATCCAAAGTTACAAAGATAGAAAGTAAGAGCTAGAAATTAAGCTTGGAAATCTAGTTCTATAGTTTATATATGGGTTTAAATCTGTTCTCATTATATATGAGAACACATTGATTGTGGAAGCCTATGGTAACATTGCTCATTAAAAACAAACAAACATGGGTGACAGACTGAATAATTTGTGGAGTAATGACACCATGGAAATCATGAAAAAGTGCTCTATCATGTACTATGGAATTATGTAGTCATTTCCAAGACTGAAATAGGGCTATGTTATATATTCAGTAAAAAAGAACGGAGTGAATCTTTATCAGATGTTAAAACTTCCAATACTCTATTGTTTGCAGTAATCAGATACCAATCTCTCTCTCACTCTGTCTCTCTCACACACACACAGAATATGAATATGAATAAATACTTAAGTAAATATATGAAGGAAACATACTAGTTCTCTTTAACACTGTAGAACATAGG
>SJYQ01010942.1:0-45782 GCA_006410935.1 Redunca redunca
AACAGGGAGAGGCAGGTGAAATGTGCCCGCCAAAGGGCGAAGGCATGTGCCCTCACTGACAGAGTCTGTTCAGAACCACACTTCAATAAGGTGACAACTGCCTTAGCATCGCCCACTGACCTAATTGTACTAAGTTTCTACGGTGGTCAAGTTAAGGAATAACATTCAGATGCAGGACAGGCTTCAACTTAAATCTAGGCTTCGGCAGAGTGATCTTATTTCAGTGGGTTCAAAGCTGCTCTCAATTGCCCTTGACACTTAAGCTATTTTGAAATTTCCATTTTTGTCACTTGCATAATTAGATGATACCGTTTGTCTTGATGCTAAAGGGCAACAGCTCCTTCCCTGTGGGCACTGAAGTCCCTATTTTTGGCCTCTGCCGTCTCTTAAGGAACATGTGGCTAAGCACTCCCACTGCTTCCTGGAGGCGATGATGACTTAAGCTCTTAAAACCGGTGCTGCTTGTTCTTCCTTTTGGGGAGGGCAGAGCTTTCCTGTGACTCTCAATCAACCATGACACACACAATCCCCCAGCACGTTAAGAAGAGTCACGGACCTGTTGAGGGCGTTGCACATCTCTATAGTTACTAGAACAGAGAGCGCCATTGTCATTGGATATGGGGATTCAAAGACCGCACAGTCCACGCCTTCAAAGTCCGGGTTGTCCTCTTTACACTGTAGGAAGTGACTCTGCAACAGAAGCCCGACACCAAGTTCCCAATCAGCCAAAGACATTTCCAAGGTCCACACACAAATTCCACACTAAGATCAGAATATAGCCCCACACAGGATCTCACCCCATTTCCCAGAGAAGCCCTGGTCTTTCAGAACAATCTTAGATGCAACTGCTTATTGTTCAATTCTTAAGAGTATCTGACAGACATCCAAACCACAGAAAGCTCAAGGACACCCTTGTATGTGAAGGCTTACCATGCATCTGCATTTAAGGTACAGAAAGAAAGGTGGCTACGTACCAGCTGGTAGAAGGACACTCTCGGACCACCCTCGGCAGCAATGAACCACCACGCGGCAGCACCCACCGTAGCAGCGCCGACGTAACCTGGGGACAAACACAACGACGCTCACACACGTGGGGTCTGAGAGCTGCAGCACCTCTGCAGGCACTGCTCCACGGGCCGGCCCCCAGGACGGAGATCAGAGACATGGGCCCACTGAGCCTGTGCCGCCACCAGCACCTGCTAACTCGCATCAGCTAGAGCAGTTAGAGGGTCTCCACAATGAGGGCATGTCTGTGGTACAGAAGAACCAGGCAGCTTCTCCTTTGAGACTCTGTGAGGGAAAGAACCTACTACTACTACTAGAACTGGGAGCACCTTAACACCAGTCACGCCCTCTCTAACCAGCAGCCAGAGTGTTAAGGCTCAGTGCCTGTCCTCCGTGTGATGCCACGCTGTGCTAGAGCACCAGATCGCTCCTCCATGGCTGCTGGTGTCTCTGCTCCGACAAAGGCCTGGCAGAACCCTCATACGGAAAGGCCATTAGTGCAGAACACCAGGGCAGTGCTCAAAGCCAGTTCTGGGACTACCCCCCCAACCAATTACTTCTGAATTCAAATTACAAAGAAGCAACAAAGGGTAGTAGAGAACACGGGGCCTTGAGAATAAGAGACTGGCCCAGTGCAGGAGTAGCCACTCACGGTCCAAGCGTGCACACCCTCCAGCCCAGCTATCACAACCAAACAGTGGGCAGGTGGTGTGCTGACATAAACTACCCAACAGAGAGGGGGAGAAATGCAAAGACAAGGCTCAGCACACGGGTGCTCACAGCACACCATCACTCACGAAAATAAACACGTAAGACAGACCTATCTGCTGGGAAGCCACGTGAGAAACCGGGCTGCCGGATACTGGCTGGCTGAGAGTCCCCGTTTTACGCTGAGTGTTAAGTCACGTCAATTTACTGAAAGAGTCTCCTATGGGACCCTGTGGGTGTGCAGTCACTCAGTCGTGTCTGACTCTTTGCGACCCTCTGGACGCTAGCCTGCCAGGCTCCTTTGTCCATGGGATTCTCCAGACAAGAATCCTGGATTGGGTTGTCATGCTCTTCTCCAGGGGATCTTCCCAACCCGGGAATCCAACTTGCGTTTCCTGTGTCTCCTGCATTGTAGGCGGATTCTTTACCCACTGAGCCATCAGGGAAGCCCTATGGGATCCTAGGGACGTCATTTGGCCTCTCTGGACCTCACTTTCCTAACCTACGAAGAGAGAGAGAGAGAAGCAGCATCCTGGGTCAGGATGAAGGGGACAGAGACAACAGAAGCAGAACGGCCAACACTGCTGATAAACGCACAGAACCCCTCTCTCACTTAGGGAAAGGGAATCTTGGCGATGTGAGGCCCGAGTTGCCCCCGTGTTTCCTTTGCCCATGGGTTAAATCTGAGAACCTAATTCACAAAGGCCAAAGGAAGAACAAAAGCCCCCAGACGAGGGACTAACCTTACTATAAACTGGATACACAGCTCATTAAGCTGAAAGAGGACAGCTGCCATATTGTGCTACCCTAATATGGAGATAGGAAAAAAAAATGTGCTTTTAAGGGATGCGTTTATGAAATGTTTGGACTCTCAAACGTTTTGTTTAAAAATCAATAATATAGTGGCTAAGGCTCCATGCTCCCAATGCAGGGGCTGGGATTCGATCCCTCGTCAGGAACTAGATCCCACATGTTGCAAGAGTTTGTATGCCGCAACTAAGACCCAGTGCAGCCAGATAAACAGTAATTTTTAAAAAATCAATAATATAAAAAACCATACTCACAGCCAATAGCCAGGTAACGGAAAAAGAGCCACCCACTGATCAGTGGTTCCTTTGGGTTCCGGGGTGGTTTGTTCATAATGTCCAGATCAGGAGGGTTGAACCCCAGTGCAGTGGCAGGCAGGCCATCTGTCACCAGATTGACCCAGAGCAGCTGGACAGGAATTAAAGCCTCAGGAAATCCAAGGGCTGCTGTTAGGAAAATACTGTGTCCACCCAAAGAAAGAAGAGAAAGACCCCAAATTATTTTTGGCCACTATTTAGCATGAACATCCCCTCCTCTCCCATTAAAATCGGTGGACAGCAACGATTACTTAAGTAACCTTTCCCCTGAGTAATCATAAAACATTATACCCAAATTCCAAATTAACTTAACTTTTAGAAGGCCAAGAATTTTACGTTGTATTATACAGTGAATGTAAACCCCTTTCTATGTTCAAGCGTGTCCTCTGCACACTGTGACAGCAGCCACAGGCAGCCCTCCTGGGGGCCAGAAGCACCTTTACCTCCACAAGGGCCTCATCCTCCGCCTGCCGCCCACCCTCCCACGGCACCAAGAGTGAAGCTGCTGCCACATGAACCACCAGCCGAGGGGCACGCACAGCCTGCCGCAGGGACTCACCAGACGACCTCCCCAACATTGGAGGAGATGAGGTAGCGGATAAACTGCTTCATGTTGTTGTATATGGCCCGCCCTTCCTCCACGGCGGCCACAATGGTGGAGAAGTTATCGTCAGCCAGGACCATCTCAGAGGCTGTCTTAGCTACCGCAGTGCCAGAGCCCATAGCAATGCCGATCTCAGATTTCTTCAGAGCAGGAGCGTCATTTACACCGTCTCCAGTCTGAAAGGCCAAGAAAACCACCACTGATTTGCACACCTGTTACCTAATACACACATTGCCAGCAATCACTTGGCCATCCCGAAGCCAGGGAATGAATGGAGCTGTTGGGCCTCTGGGCAGCTTAAGTTTTCTGGGAGAATTTTCGTTTTTGTTAAGCTGGTGTCACAGAACACATTTTAACCTGGGAAATGTGAAACTGCCAAACGAACTTAAAGATGACCCTTCAGAGGAAGTAGAACAAAGGGGACTTCAAACAATCTGTTATTACTTATTTTACCAAACAAAACACAACACAACCTACATGGCAGTCAAAACAAAATACTTGTATCCATATTGATAAATCTCAAATAGAGCAAATGCAGACAAACACATAAACTATAATACGCCATTTACATGGCAAAAATATGCCATTTTCGGCCCAAAATGCTTAAATATAGTCTACAGATACAAAACAATCATTCCTGTGTATGTTTCCTATACTTTTACTAAACACCCAGTACTAAATTCAGAATGGTGCTTTCCTTGGAGAAAGAAGGGAAGGGGAGGAAAGAGGAAGACAACTAGAACAGCTGGTTTTTAGCAACAAAATTGTTTTAAAAACGGAAACGTTTCATAGACAAGCAGCGAAAGCAAGCATGACACAGTGTTAACATCTTGGTGAAAAATCAGATGCAAGGAAGACTATGGGAGATGCTTCATCAACACACTGTTCTCAGAGAATGCATCACCAGTACCATCTCATTTCAGGTGAGGTTTTCCAAACATGTGATACGAGTACATCGTAGTTATGTCCTAAATCAGCTTTTAGAAACGAGAGATAAAAACACATACATTTTAACCATGACAAATACTTCCCCTGTGACTGATGCAGGAATTCTAGGTCTTAAACTTCCCCAGAATCTTGCAGGCCAAAAGAATCGAGAAACAGCCCAGATCATGACAAAAAAAGAATTTCCAAATATAGGACCTATTACTAAAAATTTAATGATCAGAATTAGAATCTGCTGTTTGTGCAGTTTGTTACCTGTACATGTCTACAGACACTCACCATAGCTGTAATCTCATCAAACGACTGAAGAAATTCTACAATTTTAGACTTGTGGGAAGGTTCAACTCGAGCAAAACAGCGAGCATTCAAGCAGGCTTCTCTCTGGGCTGAAGGATTGAGCTCATCAAACTCGCGACCTGTGAAGGCCTTTGCTGTCACATCCTCGTCCTGCCTGAAGATGCCAATGCGGCGGCAGATGGCCACAGCCGTGCCCTTGTTGTCGCCTGTGATCATGATGACTCTGATGCCTGCCTGCCGGCACAGCTTCACAGAGGAGGCCACTTCAATTCTCGGAGGGTCCAGCATGCCCACACAGCCAACGAAAGTCAGATTGGTCTATGGTGAAAGAATCACCTTATGTCAAAACAGGAAATTCTGTTTTTCCCCCCCTAGTGTGGAGAGTAAAAGTTTCTGCATTTTCTAATGGCAAAATTCACACCACTGATGTTAATATAAATCCAATGAAGAACAGTATTAACTCTAATAAATCAGAAGCAAAAATATCACTACATTCTTGTTACTAAATAATTCTTAAGCTTTCATTAATAATATTCTTAAAGAAAAAATATACTGAGGAATAGGAACATATTGACAGCAGCCAATCAGTGACCCATAGTAATCAAATTTGAACTTGAAACTTCCTTGCTCAAAACTTCAGGAAGCCACAGACCTGATAGGAAAGAATTCCAAGAGCAGAAGTAGACAGGATCTTTCCACTTGAACAATTTGAGTCAGTAATTAATGAATATTTTGAAATTATCTTAATTTACATGAGAGCAGCACAACAAGTAACAGGTCTGTATTAAACTGTTAACTGAGTATGTTTGAAGCAGCAACTTAAATTATAAAGATGATACATTTGGCCTGCAGGAAAACAAATAACCACACCCCTTTCTCAGCAAAAGCAAGACTCATCCGACCTTTTACTGAAGGAGTGCTACCTAAACAATGAATGTGCAGAGTGCAGGTGAAGCTTTTCATGAGCGAACCTCATATTTAATAAAGTTGGCAGAGTCCTCAAGGTTCATTTCTTCTCTCCTCAGTGGGTTGTCATGAGTGGCCAAGGCCAGGCAGCGCAGAGTGTCACTGCCACTGCCCCACTCCCGAATGACAGACATGATCTTCTGTTTGACTCCAGGAGTCATGGGCACTTTAGTACTTCCGACTCGAATGTGGGTACACCTGTCAATGACACCTTCAGGAGCACCCTGGAAATGTTAGAACAACAATTTTATTTATTGGCTCACTCGGGATTCTAATCCTGGTAAGAACATTTAATTGCCATCTGCTGTACTTGCCTTCACAAACATTTTGCTCATTGATGTCCGACTTGGTTTGTTTGGTGTACAATAAACTGACATTGATTTTCTATCGCGTGAAAACTCTAGAGTAAATTCCTTTTTCATCAATTGTTTAATGACCTATACAGAGAACATATATGGAATATTATTGGATAGCAATTTTGATTCACTTTTGACAGTTAAACATTCACTAAATACCTATTATGTGACAGACACTGGAGATGTAGCAATAGACAATAAACAGACAAGTTCCCACCCTCATAAAACTTACCGTTTAGTCTGGGAAAGACATACTAGAATGTGAAAGTAGATTATAAGTGCCACGGAGAAAAAATTTAAAAATAAGCAAGGAAGAAAAAATTATGTATGTCTAGGTTACAATGTTACACACAGTATTGAGAAGGCAATATTTGAGTAAAAACATGAAGGATGTGTGAGTGTGAACAGAGAGAATATTATGCAGACTGACGTGACCGAGCAGTTCAAGGAACCTCCAGGGCAACACAGCCAGAAGGATGTTTGCAGAAAAGGTTTGGGGTTAATGGCAGGGGTTGCAGAAGCAGGTTGTAGCATCCTCAAAGTCACCGTAAGGCATCTGGCTTTTTTAACTAGTAAAACAGGAAGACAATGGAGAGTTTCAAACTCTGGCAGTTATGTTAAGAATTAACCGAAGGAAGGGCAAAGACCACCACACCACTTCAATATTTTAAATACTTTAGACAGCTAGTGGCATATCAGGTGTCAGCACAGTGACGGTATTTAAAGTCCTAAGAAGAGAAGAGTTCAAGGGAGTAACTGCAGACAGAAAAGCCGAGGCCTGGGCCCTGGAGCCTCCTGGAAGATACAGCCAAGGAGATGGGCTTTGGGGAAGAGCAAGTAAAGGACTCTCTTAGGGAGGGAGAGACTGAGAGGACAACCTGACAGCTCAGGTAGAACGAAAACTGAGAATTAACCTTTAGATTCAGACTCCATTGGTTTACCTACATATATAGCCATATTACCAAAAATCAACATACTTTATTTATCCTTTCCTATTTTTTGTTGGCTTTCTTTTACATGAACTAGGGCTGCCAGCACTACACTGAACAGAAATGTTGAGAGTAAATTCTCTTGCCCGTTAGGAATGTTAACTTTGTGTAATTACAACATCGGCCAGAAGATGCTTGCTTAGTTTTTATCATAAACTGAGATTAAATTTTATCAGATGCCTTTTCTGAATTAAATGATCTTATGATATTCTGCCTTTATTCAATTATGTGGTGAATGAACATGGATTTTCCCCTCATTCAGACAAACATTTAATAACAACTGTAAAAATCCCAAAGAACCTCAGCATCCAACAGAGGCAATTATGAGTGTAATGAAGCCCTCCTCTCAGCCAGACCAATAAAAGGACAATCACTAAATTCGACATTATCTGACTGATGTATTACTTATCTACATGTTAAATTTTTTTTTCAGGGTGGGGGTGGTTGGTGGCACACACTACACAGCCATCTTACAGGGATCAAACCAGTGCTCCCTGCAGAGGTAGCGCAGAGTCTTAACCACTGGACCACCAGGGACTTCCCATGTATTTAGTTTCCATTAAGCATTTGTACCAATGACTCTGGGAAGACTGCAAGAACGTGCAATGACTGAGTGAGGTGTGACCTCGGAACCAGATACATCGTGCATGCTAAATCACTTCAGTCTGTCTGACTCTTTGTGACCCTATGTATTGTCTGTCCATGGGATTCTCCAGGCAGAAACACTGGAGTGGTTACCATGCCTTCCTCCAGGGGGTCTTCCCAACCCTTGGATGGAACCTGCATTTTTTACATCTCCTGCACTGGCAGGTGGGTTCCTTTCCACTAGAGCCACCTAGATGCATCCTGGGTGGAGAGAGAACAAAGCCACTGCTTCCAGGACCAGGGCTGTGAAATGCGACAGTCCTATCCACGGGGGCCGCTCGGCCTCAGGAGGCCGGTCCTGCTCTGCTGCTGCTAGGCGGTTCCCTTCACTGAGCAGTTACAGGCGATCGAGTAATTCTAAACATCAGTCTCTGTGAAGCTGAAATCTTCAGGTTGCCTCTGAAGGGTTTAGTCAAACACCAACTAATAACAGAGCTATCAGACAATGTGGCTTTGCTTACTGACAAGTGGGGTGAATTCCCTAAAATAGAAACAAGGACCTGGACTTGTTTCATGGAAACCATGAGTCTGGGCAGGACGCCACAGGAGAGGCCCAAGACCCTTGTGGCTGTGAGACTTGGTTGTGAAGCATGAATCGAGTTACTGTGAAAGATTCTCTACTTAGCTGAGGCATCCTCCATTCTGGCACAAGTTCTGATTTCCCTGGAGAGTATGAAAGAGGCAAATCGATGTAAAGGGAACAGAGTGCTGGAGCAGTCTCGTTCTGCTCACACTGAGATGGTGTGCAAGCTACTGAGGGCCTGTTTCCCTGCCTGCAAGTGTGAGACTGGACTGGATGATCCTCAAGTCCTTTTCACAGCCTGAGATTTGGCGTGGGACCAAATGCTTAAACAGCCGATGTCTTTAACAGGCGCACTGCTGCCCACCTTAGGCTACCTGTGCCATGAGCTGCCACCCTACTCCCCCAAAACACTGCCTCCTCATCTACCTTGGATACCCAGGGAAGGATGAAAGAAAGTCACCACAGGATAGCTGAAATAAGCTTTGCGTTTGTGTAACTAGGAAGGCTGTATTTATAACCTCCTATTTCTCTTTCTTCTACCAGAAAACCCTGACTGAAGGAACAGCACTAAAGTGCTACAACGAGGATCCTCAAGCACTGACTGGCTGCCCCTTGGAGATGACAGGTATATCGGTTTGACATTAAGGGGTTGTGTGTAGCAGAGCCCAACTCTGAAGAAACCTAAACTCCAAAGCTGGGAGGCAGCGGATACTGCGAACAGGTCTGGAGGGCCCACTGCAGACCGCACTGACGCCACCCTGCACGCACTGCAGGGAGACGGCGCTCACCCTGCTGCAGAAGGGCTCTGTGCTTCCAGGTCTGCAAGGGCAGGCCAGACGAAGACTTCAGGGCCTGACTTGTTTCCTCCTGGGCCTCTTCTGCTCCTGCTTGTTCTCACAGTCCCTTCAACCCCTATTCTCTGGCTTCTGCAGCTTCCATTTCTGAGCTTCCTTTGGTTGCTTCTGGGCATCTAGGCTTCTTCTCTTCCTCTGATTCTAATTTTACCTGCCGCTGCCTGTCACCCTAACCTTCGTGTATGGTAACGTCTTGTTTGCATGTTGCTTACTCTGCTTCTCAGCTCAGCAACCACTCACCACTCTGGCTAGAACAGAGGTTATTGCTTAGGTCCATTCAGCGGGTATCACCATGACCATAAGCGACAAGTTGGTCAGCAAACACTAGGCCTGAGCCTCAGCAACCCGAACAAGGTCTATGTCATGGAGCTGCCAGCTCTCTTTGGGGCCACATGCTGGACCTGTCCCGCAATGAACTGTCACTGGATTCTGTGGCCTCACACACTTGGCACAGCTAAACCTGAGTAAAACCATCCGCAACAGCTGTGGCAGACACTGACCATCTGGTCAGCCTCCAGCACCTGGGTCTCCTCAACAGGCCAGTCCACCCTGCCTACCACTTTGCTCAGCCTAAGAAAATCCTGGTTCTGGGGCCCCAACAGGCAAGGGAGACTAGCTGAGGGACCACACATTTGTCTAGTGCCCGCACACCTAACAAGACACACTTCAACCGCCCCAGTACCGCTACTCCATTCACTACAGTTGTAGTGATTCTGCTCAAATGAATACAGCATGTCCAAGTTTTAATTACTACTGGATTTAGTTTGCTAACGTTGTGCTGAGAATCTCTACTTTGTATTATGAAAGTTACATCAATGTCAGGTTTTGCTATCAGGGTTATGCTGGTGATAAAGGTTTTGTTTTCTGCCATTCTTGGCGGGGCCACACTGTACAGCTTGAGGGAAAGTGTCAAGTCCTAACCACTGGACAGCCAGAAACTCCTGAAAACTTGTATTTCTTCAGTGTTGGCACAACTGGGCCTGAATAATTTTGAGGGGAAGTGTAGATTTTGAATTATAGATCCAGTTAATTTATCAGGCATAGGATTCTTCCATTTTTCTTAGAAAAATGTCAGCTTAGAAAGCTGTGCTACTGAGATGATTTGTTGATTTCTTCTATGCTGTCAAATTGATATAAAAATTTTCAGAACAGTTTTTTGATCTTGTCTTTATTATTTCCTACTTCCTTCTACTTATATTTGTTTTTCCATTTTCTTCAGATGGAAACTTATGTATCATTTTAACTGATTTCTAGTTTAATTCTATCATGGTCAACAACAGTTTACAACCTTTGTAATTTGTTGAGTCTTGCTTCATGGACCAGCAATATGGTGTATTCTGGTAAATTGTTCCTTATGGATCTGAAAAGCATATGAGGAGCAGCACGACAGAAATAAGGGTTAATTATATTTACAAGTGTTGCTCCATATCCTGATTTTTTTTCATCTACTTGTTCTATCAATTTTTGAGATAGATGTGTTAAAACCTCCAACTCTAATTGTAAATTTGTCTAGTTTGCCTTTTATTTCTGTCAACTTTTGCTCTGTGAACTTTAAAATGTGTTAGTAGTACACTTGCATAAACAATTAGACCGTTTAACACAAGGTCATTGGCAACTCTGATAAGTTTTGATAGACTGGAAGGAGCCATGAGCTTGACTGGAGTGGACTCAAGAAAATGGGAAAAGTGAGAGAGTACATGGAAATGGTTCTCTGAGACGTTTTACCAGGAAGGAAAAGAAGCAGGGCGCTTAAGTGAAACAATTTTAAGATAAACAACTATTACTTCTCTAATGAAGATCCAGTAGAGACAGGAGACTGACAATGCAGGAGAGATGCTGGGGTTTACTGGGAGCAGAAAGAGCTCACGTCCCAGCACTGGTGGCTGCATATGGAAGCTGTCCATTGACAACTTTTATTTTCTTGGTCAAATGGCCGGATCAGTTTATCTTATAGCGAAGATGGAGAAGGACTGAGAGTTTGAAGAAATAAAGTACAGAGTCAGTTGTTTAAGAAAGGGAGTGAGTGGACCGAGGATATATGGCAGGTGTGATGGGCAGCGTGAACGACACCAAGCTCAAACACTGACCGAGTTGCAGGCATTCGCTCGTTCTATTTTAGAAAGACCCTTCAATTCGGTATCAAATACATTCATCTTCTCTACCAGGCAGGTGAGAGCAGTCTCTGTAGCTTCTCCAACTTTTTCATACACACCCTTCGCCTGTAGTAGTTGAAAGCATACAAATTACAAAAAGGAAAAAGTAGGAAAAACAAGGAAATTTTCTTTAATAAAGACTTTTTCCAGAGAAGGACACTCTGTCCTCCATTACATCACTGTTCTCTGGGTCATTTTTATCCTATCCTGGAACACATGATCCAAATAATTAAAAATGAACTCAAAGGACGGGTGTGCATTTGATCTTTTTCTAATAATTAGGTCTTTCATTCCCCTGAACTATAAGCAAATAATCACAGTATTAATTGAAACATGAGAGCCTGCACATGGCATCTGTAATTCCATGTCATTATTTATCATTCTACAGAATTTACATTGTTTCTGTTGGGGACTGGCTTGCCTTTAGAAACCAAAAAATGTATCTCACTGTTTATAATTTTAAAAGGGAGGAAAGAAGGTTTTCTGTTGGTTAAATTTTACATAATAACATCATCAAAACAACCTTCTAAACCTCAACCTGTCTTCAAGGATGCAATGATACCCATCTTAAAAAGCCAAGATCAACACCCTATACTTTCAGGAAAAAGTACCCTGGGTTTTACTCATTTATAGTAACTAAGCTACACACAGAAGAGAGCATCATGTACGCTACAGCTCCCAGCTGAGTAACTGCAATGCTCAGCCACAGGGAATATTATGAAAGGCCCCGAGCTTTCTTTGGGTAGATCATGCTGGCTCTGATAAGACACAAGCTCTTAATGGAAAGGGCAAATAAAATCAGGAACTCGTACTTTCAAAAAGGGAGGAAGGAAGGCTAGATTTTCATCCCGCCCACCGCACCCTTGAACTAGAAACAGCCAGGTCTAGTTTCTCATTTATGAGGAGGCTCACCTCATTGTAATCCAAAGCAGAGTCATTACAAAGAGCACAAATTGTCGCCAGTTCCACAAGACCATCATACTGATGACATTTCACTGGTTTGTCATCTTTATGTCTGTCCGAAGAAAAAAATAACTCTTAAAGCACACTGTGGCCAACTGTGCTTGTTTTTACTTATTTTTTTTTTACTAATAAATAGAATTTTGTGTACACTAGACTGGCAAACATTCAAAAGAATTCACGTGACGGCTCCTAGAAATCCGATGCTGGAAACGGTAACAGAATGTGTCTCTGATATCAGTAGTCAATCAGTAAAGACCAGAAATTCTTAGTTACTGAAATTCCTCCACCACTCGTATCCATAGAGAAAAATCAGGAATTCCCTGGTGGTCCAGTGCTTAGGACTTGGTGCTCTCACTGCCGGGGCCTGGGGTCTGATTCTTGGTTGGGGAACTAAGATGCTGCAAACTGTGTGGCATGGCAAACAAACAAAAATAAAAAACCACCCCCAAAACTCCACCTGAACAGAAACCCCACTTGAAAATTTAGGCTTCAAAAGATGAAAAAGGTTCACTGGCTTAAACAATCAATTTCAACTGTATATCAATTTTCAGGTATGTATTACCAATTTCATTTTTTAAAAAGTAAGCCATTTTGATAACCAACATGAGGTACATCAGGAAAATTATCCGAGCATTTCAGAGACACTACAAGTCTGTACAGGCACCAAACTACCAAAGTGGAGCCTTTAAAAGACAAGGAAAGTTTACTCACACTTCTCCAATAGGTGCATATGTTGATCCAGTTATGGTAAACTCATTAAGGGAACAGGTATCACCTTCAACTTTGTCCAGAATGAACATCTACAGAAAAAAAAGCCTAAGTGTTTAAAAGATATTAAAAAAAGATATGCTAGAAGCATATAACCTTTGCTAAGACAAAAGGCTCTTCTGACTTAAGTGTCGAAGCTCAGCATGAGAAGTATTGTTCCTTATTCTAACTAGACACTATTAAGACTGCCTCCCCATTCATCTAACAGTCTGAAAAACAGCATCACTGAGGTGCTAAATAAATAAGCAGCAATGGTACCAGGCAGAGGAGAAAGAGAACCTACATGAAAACCAAGTTAGAAGGACTCTGGGCCAGTCAGTTCCAAAGACTCAAGTAGTACTTTTTAGAATATTCAGAATTCCAAATGGCAGGCTGAGAAAGTGACCTGGGTATCCCTGCTTTAGAGCTAAAAGCCTAGGAAGAATAAACTCACATATCAGAGTTGCATAAACATTCCCCAAGTAAAATAAGACAAACTGCTTCTCTACTCCTTCCCACTTACTTTTTATTGTGGCAATAGCTCATTTTCTATGAAGCTGCACAAGCACATGTATACAGTCATGAGCCCGCAGAGCTGAATGAACTGACGTTACCAAGACGATAACAGATGGAAGCGTGCTTTAGGAAGGAATTCTTAATTTTACAGAATAATAAAGTGACATGAGCCAGTTTTTTAAGGTGAGGGTATTTTTTCCCCCTCTTGGTTTGCTTTCCAATTGTAATTCAGAAGTCCAGTTTGGAATGATCAAACCATTCTACAATAAAGAATTTTTAACATGTTAAACTCAAGTAAAAAAAGAGCCATGTAATGCTTTAAAAAATCTTTTCAGAGCATTCAGACTCATTCAGTACGAAAATCTCATTTTGTTTTAAAATAACTTCCTTTGCCTCATAAGATTTGTTTATTATATAGCATATACTTTTAAATTCCAGAAGCTTTACTTCAAAAGTATACTCAGAACTAAATCAACCTGGGAACTGAACTAAAGCTGTGAGACAAAAGGCTTAAAAAAAAATTATATACAATGGGATTTAAAACTGTGATGACTCCTGGTAAAAGGCTCTAGTTCAAACACATATAATTGGTGTGTCAAATGAGGAAAAGATTCATGTCCAGGTCACATGCAGCAAGATCACCAATTCCTACGGTTTTTTTTTCCTAGCAGATACAACATCTAAAAAAGGAATTTTGGCAGAAAGCTCTTTCCAAAAATGTCTGACATTTACAGAAGAGGGAAAAAAGGAATAGAGAGGTTAAAGGATGTGCTCAAGGTTACACAATTATTAAGTGGGAGAGAGAAACAGGTTTTACCGATCTCTCCTGTCAGAAAACTGAACTTTACCTTACTATTAAAAGTTGTGGGACCCTCAGCCATGGCACAATTTCTCAGAGCCTAAGTTTTCTAACCTCTTGAGCAGTATTACCATACAATTCAGACAAAGTCACACATGAAAAATTAACTGAACTAAGACTTATCAAAGCAAGTTGGCATCATTATGACTACACCATGTCACTTCTTTAATGACGCTGTTTATAAAGTGAAGCTCTTTGGGTTTATACCACAGTACAAAATATTCTAAGACATTCAGAATTCTAACCCACACAAACTAAATCTGAATGCACACAGGCATTTTTAGACTGCAAGCCAGTAAGCCATTTAGAAACTTCATGATGAAAGTACCCCTAAGTCAAGGGCAGTTATGCAACCCACTGCAAGAAACCTCCTGTAGAATACTGATTAGCACCAGCTTTCTGTCCTCAAAGGTAGAACAGAACAAAGAGGCAAGCTGTTTCTTTAACGGAACATTTGAAATCAGATTATTTACGGAGAAATATAAGAAAAAAAATCCAACATTTTTGGGGACCAAGGAAAGAAAATTTAGGTAGCTCAGTTACAATCTGCATCTACTTAAGATAAGTTAGAAGCTTGCCACCTGAACACCTGTCCATTATTTCTTTACCAACTGAGCTATCAGGATCTGGGTTTTGGACAACACAGAGTTGAGGGTACATATATCAAAAAAATTACCACAAATTTAAATTCGGTTAAGTAAAGAATCTGAGGGTTCAATGTATTAAAATAAGAACAATTTCTAATGCTAAAAAAACCCATTATCTAAAACCCAGAGATAAGGCCCAGGGGATGATGGTATGTCCTTCAATGTCATTCAGAAGCATTACTTAACAGGCATTTAAAGATTTAGTGTGCTGGAAAATTTTAACATTCTTTCACTGTGCTGTTATAAAAGGCTCATGTTTTATGAAGTTGTGCCTTTTTGTCCTCTATAAAAGATAAACTTAGTTTCTCTGTGTGATAGTAACCAGTTTTTATAATGTAACACATACTAGTCCTATTCTAATACTGAGCTCTTCCTCACATGCTCCTGTAACCAGTTTTACCATCTTACTGATTTTCTCTCACTGAACTAATGACCTGAACAGAATCTTTGACATGAATTTCATTCAACATTTATGAGTTGTATCTCTTTTGAAAAATTACTTTGACTTGTACAAATGATTTGGCTTACAATCATCATGAAATGATTATCAGTTAGTGAATATACATCTTCTAATATAGATACAAAATAAGAAAAAATTGTTTCCTTGTGAGGAGAATTCTGAAGATTTACTCTCTTAACAACTTGCACATATAAGGTACAGCAGTGCTGACTATACTTATATTGTGCACGACATTCCCTAATATTTAACTGAAAGTTTGTACCTTTTGTTCACCTTCATCTAATTTCTCACCCTCCAGACTGATAACCACAAATTTGCTCTTTTTCTGTCTGTTGTTGAAGTATAATGGACCTACACTGTTATTACTTCCTGGTACATGGGATAATGATGTGATACTCCTATACATTTCAAAATGATCAAGTCCAGTTATCATCTGCCACCATACACAGATACTACATTATTACTGACTGTCCTGTACTGTACATTTTATACCCATGACACACTTATTTTGTAACTGGAAGTTTATACTGTTTTTCTCATCCTTCTACCTCAAAGTTGTTTGAATAAAACCTATGGAAATCGAATTACATGAAAGAACTTCATTCAGCTGTATCATTACATTATTTCTTTATTCTGCTTAGGGCAGGTTTAAACAGTTTATTTTATCCTAAAGTGATAGTCAAAACAACATAAGAGAAAGGAAGGATGAACACAAAATGAATCCATTTAAACGCAATTATTTACTTTTCAAGAAAAAAAACATATTTCATTCAATGTGTTAAGGAAATACCAATTAGAATTTTATGTAGGCAGATAACTAGCTGGTTTTATACAATTCTTACTTTGAAGCTTGTGTGAACATACACACACTTAGAAGAACAGGGAAATAAAGGAAGCATAGTCCCTAACATTTACAGACTGCTTATAGTTAGAGTTACTTCCCCAATACAAGTGTATCACTCATGTAGATAACCTCTTATCAGATACAATTCAATTTGCTTAAAGCACATAAAAAGGTATCAAATTAGAAATCAAAAGTTTTCTGATCCAGCAATCCCACTTCCAGGCATATATCCAGAAATGATGAAAACTAATTTGAAAGATACACGCACCCCAATGTTCACAGCAGCACTATTTACATCAGTTAAGACATGGAAGCAAGTAACCGTCTATTGATAGATGACTGGATAAAGAAGATGATTAGGATTGACATATACACACCACTATATAGAAAACAGATCAATACGCTTGTAATGCCCTATATAGAAAAGGATCTTTTAAAGAGTGAGCACGTTATGTATATGCATAACTGATTCATTTTGTGTACACCTGAAACTAGCAACACTATAAATCAACTATAATAATTACTTTAAAAAAAGAAAAAAATGCCACTTACAGCAACATGGATAGACCTAAAGATCATACTAAGTAAATAAGACAAAAACAAATACATACCACTTGTATGTGGAACCAAAAAAAACCCAAAGATACAAATTAACTCATTTACAAAATAAAAATAGACCCACAGACTAGAAAGGAAACTTATGGTTACCAAAGGGGAAAGGGAAGGGTTAAAATCAGGAGTCTGAGATTAACATATATACACTATTGCATACCAACAAGGACCCACTGTACAGCACAGGGAACTATACTCAGTATTTTTTAATAAGCTACAGTGGAAAGGAATCTAAAAAGAATATACACATATGTCTCTGAATCACTATGCTGTACACCTGAAACCAACAAATCACTGTTAGCTACATTAAAAATAAAATTTAACAAAACAATAAAGCTTTTAATGATATGAGGGCATATCCTTATGATGAATCAACAACCATAACTCAGAAAAGATTCTTAAACTACTTCTACTTACCCTGCAGACTGACATCTGGTTCGTTGTCAGTGTACCCGTCTTGTCTGAGCAGATAACAGAAGTACAACCAAGGGTTTCCACGGAAGGGAGACTTCGAACAATGGCGTTTTTCTTTGCCATTCTGCGCGTTCCAAGAGCCAGGCAGGTTGTGATGACAGCAGGCAGACCTTCAGGAATGGCTGCTACAGCCAGGGCTACTGCAATCTTAAAGTAGTATATAGCAC
The DNA here is from genome assembly GCA_006410935.1 of Redunca redunca. Taxonomy (NCBI): domain Eukaryota; kingdom Metazoa; phylum Chordata; class Mammalia; order Artiodactyla; family Bovidae; genus Redunca; species Redunca redunca. Next base: position 17,459 of record SJYQ01010942.1, read on the forward strand.
CTCTGATCCAGGAGCCTCCATGAACTGGGTCGTTGAAGTGCCCAATGTTTATGATCCAGACCGCAATGCATATGAGGGAGATGACTTTGGACAGCTGTTCCCCAAACTCATCTAGTTTCTGCTGGAGGGGTGTTCTCTCCTGTTCTGTTGCCACCATCTCATCCCGGATCTTGCCAATTTCAGTGTTAACTCCAGTTGCCACCACCACTCCCATGGCTTTGCCAGCAGCAATGTTTGTGCCCTAGGACAGAAGGAGAGAACTGGTTAACAGATTAACACCACATCCTACTTAAATCCTGACTAGTAAACTCAAACTTGTGTGGATTTTGATGAGGGCACCCAGACTCTCTACTGGGCCTCTCTACGCACCACATTCTACTGGGCCCTCAAGTGGCTACAACTCAGGTAACCAGCCTTCAAATTTTGATGAGGAGCAACACCTCAAGGCAGGTGGTGTAGTATATCGCTCTGTGATTCTCCATGAAATGAGAATGGTACCCACTTGCCCCAGAGCCCTTTACACTGGCCCACCTGAAATCTCTACTCACTGAGTCTGGCTTGCAGAGACCTTTGGATTGGAGTAGAGCTTAACCCCTCTGTGTTCCTGACTTTTCAAACATTATACAGCTCTCAACCCTAAGCATTCTCAACCCTAAGCTCCAACAACTCCGCCTCTCCTTTCGTCCCCGTAAGAAGGACGGCTAGGGCCAGGAGCTGCCCTTGAGGACCCCCCAAGAGCACTGGCACTCACAGTGCAAGGCCTCCCTGCCCACTCGACTGTAACCCCTAGCGCATCATCTTCATCGTAGCTCTGCAGTCCTTTTTAAAAATTCACCCACGGATGGAGGAGCCTGGTAGGCCACAGTCCATGGGGTTGCGAAGAGTTGGACACGACTGAGCAACTTCACTTTCACTTTTCACTTTCCTGCACTGGAGAAGGAAATGGCAACCTACTCCAGTATGCTTGCCTGGAAAATCCCAGGGACGGGAGCCTGGTGGGCCGCCGTCTATGGGGTCGCACAGAGTTGACATGACTGACGTGACTTAGGAGAAGGATGGGTGGTTAGATTCCCATGTTAACACACAAAAGCCTACTACCTGAAATACCACTTTAAATTCTAAACAAAAACTATAAATTTCCTAACTTTATATTTCAAAAAAATTTAACAAAAAAATTGCAACAGTGCAATAAACATCTATTTTACTTTTCACCCAGACTCACAATTATTAATGGTTTGCCACATTTGCTTTCTTTCTAAACACACACCTTTTAAAGGTGAGCTATACATAGTTATCATCCACGTCATTTTAAAGGAAACACCCCTTTAAAGGTTAAATCTTATCCAAAGTACTTACAGAAAAGAGCATGTTCTTCTTATCTTGATTGACAGCCCGTGGGTCAGGGACAGGGTCAGTGTGCTTGATGACAGAGACAGATTCACCTAAGCAAGTGGCAATACAGAAGGTTTGTTTAGATCTATGCAATTCACACTTAGAACCCTGGTACCCTCATTCACTCATGGCAATACCTCTCAGGAAAAGGGAAAAAAGGCCCAATTCATTCAAAATGGTATAAACTAGTAAAATTCAGTAACAGAAACTAATACAATATTGTAAAGCAATTAGCCTCCAACTAAAATAAATAAATTAAAAAAAAAAACACTAATTTCCAAGGGAAAAAAAATCAAAATAAAGGAATTTAATTTTGAAGTAAGATTCAAGTCAATTACCTTTATTTTCTTAACTATTCAAATTTAGTTCATTTTCAAGTATCATTTTATACTCTAATCAGTGGATGTAGATTTGTTGTACACTTATATATATACACATATTGTGTGTATATGATGGTTAAAAAGCTGAAAGTATATTTACTTTTAACAAAATGAATAAACTGTAGATACAGATATGAATACTGAGGCTCATCCACTGTAAAGCCTGTTTTTGTTCAATAATGCCAAAGATGAGAAATGAAAACACTCTTCTAGATAATATTTGCATGCACTTAACCATTCTATTTCAATAAACCAATAAAACAGCAATCAGCAGCACTAAAAAAGACCACATGGAGTAAGAGACCACTTCTTAGAACTTTCACAATGTCTTGTTGAACCTGGTTTCAACCTAACTGTCACCTATGAAATGCAGCTGACCCTTCAACAATGCAGCAGCAGTTGGGGGCCAACCCCCCTGGATTCATAGATCTGCACAGAACTTAGACCTGGCCCTCTGTCTACATATGATTCCTCTGGATATGCAGTTCTGCATCTGAGGATTCAATCAACTGGTTTATTAATGAAAAAATCTGCAGATAAGTGAACACATGCAGTTCAAACACACATTGTTCAGGGTTAATGGTATATAATGAAGGCGAAATATGGCCCTAGCTGTTAACTCAAATTTCAGGAAGCAAATTTCATTCTCAATATTTAATAGAAGACTCTGGTTCTTCAATCTAGCCTAAAACTAGAGTATGATTTTTATTTAAAATGGAAATTATTTTTGTATGCACAATATGAGAATTTTATATACAATCCGATCAATTCCCTACCATTTAATGGCTTAATCAGCTTCCAGGTTGTTGCTGATAACAGCAGTTTTAGTAGATAAGCTATTCATAAAGAAACAATAAAAAATACAGAGTCCAGGTTACTCATGTCCCTACTTCTAAGACATTTAGTTGCTTTTCAAAACTAATCATCAGATAAATCTCTGAATTTTATATTTACTCACTATTTAATTCAGGTTAGCATTGTGTTTAATCTTCTGACCACCTTACTTCCAGTTAATATGAACCCTCCACCCTAGACTGTGCCTTTATCAAACAAAAACGGGAAAATGTTCCGAACAATCCCAAATCTAATTAGTGTTCAAATTTTAGGCAGTAAACGTTCACCATTTTGGAGGGTGCTGACTTTTGTTAATTGTACATTTTACTACTGCAAAGTATGTCAGGTGTGAGATTAGCATTCCCGGAGTCTATTTTTCCTGCCTGGAAAAAAAACACTAGGTAATTAATTCACTTTCCACAAAACAGAGACAACAACACTGCTTCAACTTTATCTCAAGCTACTGAAGGAATTTTCAACCTTTAAAAAAACTTTTTATATCAAAACTAATTTTTAATAAAATTTAAATATAAGAAGGCCTTATGAGATGAAAGCCAACTGTTTTAAAATCATAGCTTGGCATCGATTGGCAGAAAGACTAATAAAACTATGAAACAAACATCTTGGAAAGATTGAGATGGGACACACCATCAATGGACAGTGGGGCAAGAGTCAGCTCATCATCAGCAGGAATCTGGGCCTCAGGAACTAAGCAGGTGCCAAGGCATGATAGTTACCTGTGAGAATTGACTGGTCAACTCTTAGAGTAGTAGATTTGATGGACGTTAATCTTATATCAGCAGGAACTTTGTCACCAACTAATTGGGGGAAAAAAAAGCAGCTTAAATAAGCAACTTTTGAAATCATGTTACATGAAGAAGCTGTCTCCAAATCAAACACACCGTTTAAAGAAAATAAATAGTCTGTATACAGCACAAATCTAATTTGCTACAGGGCCTGCCTTGGTGGTTCAGTGGTTCGGACTCTGTGCTTCCAGTGCAGGGGGCGTGGGTTCAATCCTGGGGAAGTAGGATCCCACAGGCTGCGCAGGACTCACCCCTTACCCTCAAATCTGCTACAATAAGCAATATAAGCAACTTGTCCTCAGGGTCATAACAACTCTTCCTGGATAAATACAAGGTATGAAGTACACAAGTAAGAGAACCATGATGCTTGGGCAAACAGCTCTAAGTTCACATTATTTAGTCACACTCACACACACACACAGGGCACGGCGAGAGGGACCGAATTATAAACTGATTTCTTCCACTGGGAAAGCTAAATTATCACAAACAGGAAACAAATACCTCTATAAAAAGATGCTCAATTAATCTCACTCATAAGATAAAACAACACAGAGAGACCATTTTTTAAACTATCAAATTGACAAAGGAGTTGAGAAAAAAATGCGCTAAGTTTGAAAGAATGTACAGAAACGGGGCTTCTTTATACAGGGTGACTATAAGATGCGGAAAGTTTAGTTTTAATAAGCAAAAAAAAAAAAAAAAAAAAATCCAACCCCCCTAAAACAAACCAAAGCTACAAATCACTTAGAGCCAAGTGCATGAAAAGTCAAAGCCAAAGTCACTCAGTTGTGTCCGACTCTTTGCGACCCCATGAACTAAACAGTGCATGGGATTCTCCAGGCCAGAATACTGGAGTGGGTAGCTGTTCCCTTCTCCAGGGGATCTTCCCAATCCAGGTCTCCTGCACTGCAGACAGGTCCTTTACCAGTTGAGCCACCAGGGAAACCCAAGATCCTTTTTCCAGCGGATCTTCCCGACTCAGGAATCGAACCGGGGCCTCCTGCATTACAGGCAGATTCTTTACTAGCTGAGCAAATGCATGAGCGGGTATTAATGAAAATTCGGTGCTTAGTGCACTGCTAATAAGGACAAACTGAACGTAACGTCACTAAACATACCATATAATATTAGTATTCATTTAATATTTTTAGCTCAACTAGGCATCCAGACTTTGTGACGATTCTACATACACCATTGAGTACAAAGAAAAAAACTTACAAAATCTTGGGAGGGCAAACTGGTAATACATATCAAAAGTGCAAAGCACAGGGGTTCCCTGGTGGTCCAGTGGATAGGACTCTGAGCTCTGCTCTTGCTTGCACAGCCAAGCGCACAGGTTCAATTCCCGGTTGGGGACCTGCGATCCCTGTAAGTCGCATGGGACGACAAGAAACCAAACAAAAATGGCAAAACACAATCTTTTTACCCCATAAATTCCACTGCAACAAATTTATTCTACAGATATGCTTGCAGTACATAGTTACGTTTTTTTAAAAATCAGCACTAGAAAGAAGAGGCAAGTCTGTTCATACTGTACTGAGTGTCTATTGGGTCTGTTCATGCTGTACATTAAGTGGAGAAAACACAAGTGTGCAGTGCTTGCACATGGGGCTCTGCTGTCAGGAGGAAATACCTCCGGCAGGGATAACAGACTCACAGCACCAGACAGCAGGGCGGGGTGGAAGGAGACTTTTTCACCTTGTCTGTATGTGCCCTTCGGTACCTTCTGAAATCTGCATTATCAGATAAATGAAAAACCTCTTGTGTAACCTCTGGGAGATCTTTAAGTCAAGTGAGTCTTCTTTTCTGGGCCAGAGTTCCTTTAATAGCTCTTAAATGGACCATGTCTTAGCCCCTTTCCTTGACGGTATTTGAAATAAATGCCACAACACAGACCGAGGAACAGGTAAAGCTGTATTCCACCTGCACCCTGAGAACAATGCCCAGAGCACTGCAGGCGTCCAAGAATCGCTAGATGAGTATGTTTCAGTATCAAAGCAACTGAACAGTGAACATAAGTACAGAACAGCTTTCCCTAACTCACTGAAAGGTACTAAGGTGTTTTTAAGAGTCTTATGCAAGGACAGCTAACAGAACAAATAAGCACCGTCCCCCCTACAAATGCATATATTAAGGTAAACCTTAATTTTCCAGACTTACGCTACCATACAGAACTGTAACTCTGTCACTGGTTATACATAAACTGTGTAAGAGGTAGATTCAATCGATTCAATCTACTTCTTAGACAGAATCCACTTCTAAGTAGTAGATTGATTTCATTTGTTAAACCTTCAATTTAGTTCTAATATTTCTGTGACTCACAGCTTTTAAACTCAGGGAGAGTATAGTTCATGAAACAAACCCTGTAAGCGACATAAGAAACGTGGTCATGAGGCAGCACAGAACAAGACTGCCAATATCTACTCCCAGGAGGCAGAGATCACCCTGCACCTGACTGCAGGGACACACAAAGTTATGGTGAAATTCCTGCTGGAAATGGTTATGCAGCAGCAGCAATATTCAGATGGAAGACACTAGAAACTTTCATTTTATTAATAATACAATTCTGCTCAGACAACAGTAGTAAGTAACCGTATCTTAAAATTTAGAGGCCTTCGCAACCTAAAATACCCCATCAAGATAAAACTTTAAAATAGCTTAGGGAATTCCCTGATGGTCCACTGCATAGGACTGCGCATTTTCACTGCCGAGGGCATTCGATCCCTGGTGATGGAACTAAGATTCTGCAAGCTGCTAGTGCAGCAAAAAATAAACGTATAAAAACCTCAAACAACCTAAAAAACTTTTCCTGTGTTAGTTGTGGCTGTCATAATTTGATCCTACATAACCTTGAACATGCAAAGGATCCAAGTTCAATGATGAGTGCGTGACCCTAAATGGAAAAATTACTTGACAATGTCCCTTTAACGTCTGAAGCAATTTATGCCATGATCCTACAGGAGCAGAAAACTTCTAACATGGCATAGCAGTCACCACAATCTACAGGCCCATCTGCACTGTAACAGTTGAATGGAAACCACCCATCTAAAAGCAGAATGCCAGGAATTCTCTGGTGGTCCAGTGATGAGGACTCCGTGCTTCCACTGCAAGGGGCATGGGTTCAAACTCTGGTTGGGAAACTAAGCTTCCCGCAAGCCACGTGATGCAGCCAAAAAGGAAAAAAATAAAATAAAATAGCACATGGTGTCATTTTATACTGGAGCTGAATCTCTTTTAAACAACTTCATATATTAGCTCTAGCTTGTACTCTCATATACCTGGCCACAATTTAATTAAGGTCAGCAAATCTAATATTCGCATCGAGGACCCAGAAGTTGTATCTTGCCATTTATTTTGCTGTGTTTCAGTGGCAGCTCAGAGGATTAAAAATGAATGAAAAATGTGTTTTTGAGGTAAAAAATACCAAGATTAATTTTTTTCCTCAGTAACACAGTCAACATATAAGTTACTAGTTTAAGGCGGGATTGATACTATCTATGCAGCATTTAAAATTATGTTAACGTTTAAACTTGCATTACAAAGAAAGCAGCTTATTTTCACTCCTAAAAGTCTGTTTTAAATATATGAAGGCTATTTCTGTTGTACAAAAATTATACTGATACACGTTTAATTATTGGCTAAATATTCAAGAATGAGTCAGATGTAAAATGCTAGTGGAACAAGTGACTGGAAGTCCTTAAACACTGATGTCATGCTTTTATTAAACTTTTGTTCCCTCTTGTAACAACCATTCTAACTGGAAGGCAACTACCTATGTAGGAACTCAAAGATGACCTGGGGATCTAATTCCCTGACCAGGGATCAAACCTGGGTCCCCTGAGTTGGTAGAATAGCATCTTAGCCACTGAACCACACAGGAAGTTGTTTAAAATTGATCTTATGCTCTTACCAACTTTTCTTCCATCCTGTAACAGCCATTCTAACTGGGAGGCAATTATGTATTTAGGAACTAAAAGATGACCTGGGGACCTTTTACTACAGAATCTTGGGGCCTGCTCTTTAAGAGCCTGGTTCAATGCATCTGGGATCCAGGAACCCATTATTTTAAAGAAATTCTCCAAGCACACTAAAAAATTAATACAAGGAGAAAAATGGCTTAGTAACTGGTGTCACAGACCCTGTGAAGAACCTGATTAGACAGTCTCCTGTGTGCCGTTTCTCATGTGCCATGTATGTGAAGCTCTAGGCCAAGGAGACCCCGAGTCCCTAACACTTGGAAATGTGCTACCTTAAAAGTTTCACGTTTCTTTCCATTACAAATGATCTCTCTGTGGAAAAGGCGCGCATGTGCTCAGTTGTGTCCAACTCCCTGCGACCCCATGAACTGCAGCCCGCCAGGCTCCCTGTCCACAGGGGTTCTCCATGCAGGAGCACTGGGGTGGGCTGCCAAGCTCTTCTCCTGTGTGGAAAAGGTGCTAAGAGCGTAAATCCAAACTGGCCTTAAAAACCTGCCAAGTTCTAGTATTCTCTTAGTGAGAAAGACACTCCCTTACATCATCCTGACCAGACCAACTCATGTCCTCATTCTAGACAGGAAACTAAAGGTAGCAATAGGAGTCTTGCCTAAAGAACTTCAATTAATGAAAGACTTCCTTTAATTTACTGTGTGACTCTGCTTTTTGTTTGGAGGGGTCAATTTAGGATTAAATCTACGAGGAAGCAGGTTGTCTAAAGAAGTAAAAGATCCATGACAACAAAGACTCAATGACTACTTTTCAACTAAGACATAATTTTCTTTTGTCTGCAGGCTTCTGTGAATTCCAGACCGAGGGCTTTGTGCAAGAGGAGTAGGCAGTCTGTTCCGATGATCACATCCAGTGATATTTCCCTGATGGGGCATGTCAGTGCCCTCAGGGCAAGTGGTAGTGGAAAATTCTTACTCTTGCCAATGGGATGCTCTGCAATTTTTTCCTCTGAAAATTTTTTTGTCTCTTGAGTTCAGGCAGTGTAATAGAAGAATAAACTCTGTTATAAACTACTTTCTGTTTAACATCTTGACACTTAAAATTCAGCTCTTGGCTCCTTAAGTCTGTAGCTCTTTAAAACCCACTATCACAACACAGATTTCCACTGTGAACAAATTCTTCAATGTATACTTTATGGTGAGTTACCAAGAACACAAGTAAGTCACTTAAAACAAATTATTACTTGGCCACATTTTAGAACCGAATGAACGAAAGCTTTCTTAATCTTAAAATCTGGGAAAGACTATTTATAAGGCCAGGATGATTTAACATTGGTTACATTATTATGTCAAAAACGCTGACAGTTAAAATCAGCACAACTCAGAAAAAGCCTTCTTTGAACTGATTATACATAAGGAGAAAATCTAACTTATNGAGAAAAACTATTTTACAGAACAGACAAGTATGTTCTAGCTCCTTGTAAGGGACATTTTATAATAAAACTGGCATAATACATAATTGCCAATAAAAGTAGCACAGCTGTTCCTAGGCAGGGAAGTTTTTAGCTGCTAGAGGTGGAAGCTAACTGGTTCATTAGATGCCGTGGAGGCAGCCCACAGAAAGGTTACGCCAGGTTAGAGTACACAGTATCTGGGATACCAACATGCGTTTCTCTTTATTACAACAGTAAAGCATGCTCTTTACAAGGTGAAAACCCACCCCTCACTTCCCTCATCCAAACATCTATTTATCTGTTAACACTATTTATCAAACACCTTTCTCTATAGATAACACTTACTAAAATTTCACTAAAATAAAAATTACAAACCTTTAACATTGGTATGTACTTAGCGGTTTCACTCTTTTTTAATGGCTACATAGTAATACCTAAAGCAATCATCTCTAAAGCTCAACTTTGGAGAATGCTTACTCTATACTAAGCACTGCTATAAGAGTTTCATGAATTCTATGATTATCTTCATTCCCTGTTCACAGATAAGGAAAATGAGGCACGTAACTTGCTTAATGTCATGTATTTCACAGCCATCCTGTGATTGATTAATCAGTCACTATTTTCACAGCCATCTACATGTTTCCAATTTTCCTCTCGTGCACTTCAATTACTTCTGGAGAAAAGAGTCTCAGAAAACAGAATTTTCCTACAAATGTATACTTCCACCAAATTAATTTTCTTGCCATTCCCCCATACTCTCAATCTTGTATTCTGACTACCACTAACACCAAGCAGGAGAAGGAAATGGCAAGCCACTCCAGTCTTCTCGCCTAGAGAATCTTGTGGACAGAGGAGCCTGGGGGGCTGCTGTCCATAGGGTCGCACAGAGTCCGACACAACTGAAGCGACTTAGTAGCAGCAGCTAACACGAAGCACGTTATTTCTTAAAATTATGTTATCATCTTCCAAATAAGTTATTTTATATTCTCACATAGTCAAGTCTGGTGATGGTGGCAGTCTTGTGTCACACTTAGGAAATGTGTTCCCTGCACTTTGTGGTTTCTTCTGATTTTCCCCAAATCTTAATCACAATAATAAGGGTTGGAAAGACTGGCACTTACTGTACTGTAACTGCCACTGAGTCACAGGGAGAGGGGAGGAGGTGATTACAGGAAAATGAGGAAATGCCAGCCCTGTGAAATTCAGGTCAGGCTTCAAGACCAACTGGTCCATCACGATCTGGTGACTGGGGACACCTTTCTGAGTCCCTCAGAACTTACGGTTCTTAGTGTCTTAGCTGTTCTCACAGCGATCAATCAATTATTGCTCTAGGTCTCAAAACCTTCTGCTTTTAATAGCATCCACGCTGATTTCTGTTTTAGACTGTTGTTCTGCTCATATGAGTTAAGGTTAAGAACGTACAGCACTATAAAACAGACACTACTTACAGGAAAAGCTGAACTAACGATCCCTGCTGCTTTTGGTTACAGACGGCTCAGCCGTACATCTCTAACCAGCTCTCCTCTCTCCTCCTTCCCACTGTGAAACAGCTCCGTACGGGGAAAGACAAGAGACAGCAATCCTGATTTGGTCATGTAGTTGCTTCTACATCTCTGAGCGATGTTTATCGTTTTAGGGACAGGTGAAAACTGTTTAACAATATTCCAACAACACCATGCAGACTGCTTAATCAGACAATACTTTACAATTTAACTGTAATGACTTTTCCCAGTCTGTTGAGATAAAAACCAACCTGTAACACTGTTTAGGGTACAAAACATTTAGATATACATACTATATGAAATTACTACAATCAGTTAATATCCATCAACCTCACATAGTTACAACTGTTTCCTTACAATGAAAACTTAAGATATACTCTTAGCAACTTTCAAGTATATACTATAATTCTGTTACCTATAGTCACCATGCTGTATATTATATTCCCTGAACACATTTGTCTCACAACTGGACTTTATACCTTCTGACCACCTTCACCTAACTCCTGCACCCACCATACTAGAAACCACCAACCTGAGTTTCTAAGTTTGCTTTGCATGTGTGTGAGTGTGTTTCCTTCTGTATGTAAGTGAGATAACATGGCATTTGCCTTTCTCTGACTTCTTTCACTTAAGGTGCATCCCTGTCGTTGCAAACAGAAGGACTTCCTTCATTTTTATGTCTCAATAATACTCGTGTGTGCGTGCGTGCGTATGTGTGTGTGTAGACACATTTTCTTTGTTCATTTATCCACTGATGGATACTTAGGTAAACAGTGCTGTAATGAATGCAGGGGTGCAGATCTCTTAGGGAGACTGATTTCATTTCTTCTGAACATATACCCTAGAAGTGGAAATGCTGGATCATACGGTATACAGCCATACATTTGGGGTTCAATGCCACCACAAAAGCAAAAGCAGAAACTACCCTGACTGAGAACCCACCTTCCAATCCAAGGGATGTAGGTTCGATCCTTGGTCAGGGAACTAAGATCCCACATGCCATGGGGCAGCTAAGCCCGCATCAGAACTACAGAGCCACGTGCCACAATCAGAGTGAAGCCCGTGGGCCGCAACAGAAGATCCTGTATGCCACAACTTAGACCTGACGCAGTCAAATAAATAGATATTTAAAAAGAGAGCAAAAGCAAATACTGCAATAAACTAAGTGATACAAAGATATGTTTATACTGTACTATAGTCTATTAGTATGCAATAGCATTATGTAAAAAACAATGTACATACATTAATTTTATGAGGTTTTATTGCTTAAAAGAAAAAGCTAATCACTTGAGTCCTCAGTGGGTCAATCTTTTTGCAACAGTAACCAAAGATCACTGATCATAACAATTATAATAAGGAAAAGTTGAAATATTTGTTTAAAAAATGCAATATCTGTGCAGCACAATAAAACTAGGTATACGCTTATAACTTCATTTTTTAAAACCAATAGCTAGAATCTTGGGGTGGAATTCTGGGGAGAAGATCAAAAGAATCCCCTGAAATTGCATACAAGATTTCTGAACGTGTGTATTTGGAAAGAGTCCAGATTTCATTAATTTTTAAAAGAACTGTGTTCTAGACATGATTAATAACTACTGCTGTAGAGTTTTGCTTCTCAAAGTGGAGTTCACCAGGGAACTTGGTAGAAATGGAGAACAATGAGGCCCACTCCAGACCTAAGCACTCAAAATCTGTACTTTAACAAAATCTTTCTTGCACATAAAGTTAGAGAAGCAGCTGGACAAACTTAAAGGCCTGTTTTTGTTTCTTTTAAAAACAGCCCTTAAGCCAAGGATGATTTTTATTACATTTTTTAAACTCTTTGTTAAAAAAAATCTTTTTTCTCCTAGAGACTGTTTGGGGCCACAAAACCCAAAATATTTCTAAGGTAGCTCTGTTAAAAAAAGTCTGCCAAGCTTTCTGCTCTACAGCACTGAATTATCTTTTTGATACCTGTGTTAGGGAGCTCAACAGGTATGAATTAAGTGTTTGCCGACTAAATTCATTAAGGCTGCTCCAATTCCTTTTTTTTTTCAAAAGTGAAAGAAAAAAGGCTCACAGCCCTCGCTAAAGAAACGATAAGGCCACGTTATCTGAATCATACATCTCTTGAGCCAGAAAGCTCCTTAAGAGTCTACTCCAATGACTAGATACTGCAGAGGTTAGGTTAATTTACTCTGTCCAGCGTCGTGTGGAATTAGGATAATAATACAGGTTCTTACATGAATCAGTCATCTATTTTACAACTTGTCTTTCTTTTTCCTCAACTGCTTGGAAATGCCACTTCATACGTGTTACTAAATCTCATTACTGCAAGTTGACTATCAAAAGTGAAACTTCTCTTTCTTAAATAGTTACCAAGTTTAAGAATTATTCTTTTTTAATAAGTCCTAAAATTGCTGGCACGACTGCTGAATATTTATTCTTCAATTTAGGAAATATAAAATCAATTTCTCCAGAAGCTAAGTAAAGCAAATACAGTTTTACGTTGAGACTGTGTCATTTCTAACACTTACATAATCTTAAAATATGATTTACTCCAGAGTATACTACAGGACAGAAGTCATCTGAGGATATTTATGTCCTTGTGCTATTCATCAACTCTGGGTTACCAAGATACAAGACGTTTGTTTCAAACAATTTCGAAAACAGTTGCCTTAAGAAGTCAATTACCCACCTCCCATGCAAATACTAAACACCCCCCAAATTCTGAAGTTAAAGACGTTCATGACTTTGAAAGCTTGATTCACCTTGATATTAGCAAATAATACAGAACACTGAAACACTGATGTTCATTTCTTATAAATTATACCCGTATTTTACTACTTTTGGTTTCTATCTATCCAGAGAAATATTTTCTGACATTATAATAATACAAAGTTATATAGTTTCAGAAGATGAACACATGGGTAACCATGTTTACCTGCCAAATCTATTCTATTTGGTTCCTGCGGTCTAGATACTTAGAAGTATACATAAGGATTTGTTGTGCATGCTTATACACTGTCTTCCTGGAAACGTTATTAGCTGGCATAGCAACTTCAAAAATACAATTTCCTTAGCTCCCTCCATCTCCCCCTCAAAAAAGCCACCCAGACTAGACTTTAGAAAGTACAGCAGAACCATTCTACCATAATCTTCCACAAGTTAACAAAAAGAAGTTTATCATCTCAAGTCAGATGATTCTTACATCCAAACAATGACTACAAAAAGGTCTCTTTATTTCTTCAAATACTCGCTTTGATCTTCATAACAGTTAACAGTATTCTCCAGTTTTTCAATTCATCAGAAAGAACCTTCACAGTCAATTTCATAATTTAAATAACAGTATAAAAGTTACCGTGTCTAAGAGCACAATTTACACCATTTATCCCTTCAGGCCATGTACAGAGTAAGACTTTGACAAGAAATAATTTAGATCTATGTTTAGAATTGAAATTCATTTCTACAGTTTCACAGAACTGAATTATTGGGCTAAATGCGAAATTGCAGAGTCAACAAGATTACTAATCCTAAAAGTAGGAGTTAAAATGCCTCAACTCTTATAGTCTTAGTAAGTTGAATAAAATAAATAGCTATTTATCTGGCCCAGGTCTAGCAGTCACAAAATATTTTTCCAAAATGTTCCATCTAAATCAATTTAAATGCCTTAGGGTTACATTTTTCCCAGTTCAGTGACCCACTGGTTCTAGTAATCTAACTACTATTTCTAATTTGGATCTAAATATTTAAAAACCATGAAAAGTCACCAGAACAGACCAAACAAGAGTATACTGACCACCTAAAAATTAAAACTGTGATTCAGGCTTCCTTGACATGGTAAAGGGCACCTATGGAACTCAAAGCTAACATCATACTTCACGGTAAAAGGCTGAATACTATTCCCCTAGGATCAGGAACAAGATAAGGATGTTTACTCTGGCCTCTTCTTTTTAACGTTCTACTAAAGAATCCAGCCAGGGCAATTAAGACAAGAAAAAGAAAAGGCACCCAGGCTTGCAAAATAGAAAAATTATTTCTGTTTTCAGATGACATGGTCTTACAGAAACAAAAATCTTAAGGAACCCATGGAAAACTATTTGAGTAAGAGTCCACCAAGACTGCAAGGCAATGTACTGATTGTAAATCAGTACACAAAAATCAACTGCATTTCTATACATTAGAAAAGAACAATCTGAAATGGAAATTTAAAAAATCAATTCCAATTACAAACAGCTCCCAAGAAAATAAAAAATACTTAGGAATAAACATAACAAAAATAGCATAAGACTGGTACACTGGAAACAGTGTTAAAAGAAATGAGACCTAAATAAACAAAGATACACTCTTGGTCAAGCATCAGGAGATTTAATATCGCTGTGATGGCTATATTTCCCAAACTGAGCTACAGAGTCAACATAATTCTTATCAGATCTAGGCAGGCTTTTGGGGCAGAAATTAACAAGTTAAACTTAAAATTCATATGGAAATGCAAGGGACTCTGAATAACCAAAATAAAATCTAGAAAAACAACAAAGCCAGGAGATTCAAATTTAATGATTTCATAACTTACTACAAAGCTACAGTAATCAAGATGGTGTGGTACTGGCAAGAAGCTAGACACACATATCAATTGAATAATAGTCCATTTGTAGTAGGAAATGAAGTCAGTTGATTTTTGACAAGAGTGCCAGGACAATTCAACGAAGTCTTTTCAACAAATGGTGCTGACACAATTGGGTATCCAAATGCAATAAAATGAAACTGGACCCCTACTTTATACCACATACAAAATTTTGGTGACATCAGATCATAGAACGGCTTCTTTGGTATGACACCAAAAGCATAAGCAATGAAATTAAAAAGACAAATGGGACTCATCAAATTAAAATTTTTATGCTACAAATAACACCATCAAGTAAAAAAGAAACCTACAGAATGGGAAAATTTTGCAATTTATCTGATAGACCAGCATATATAAAGAACTCTTACAATTCAACAATATAAAGACAACCCAATTAAAATAGGCAATGGATTTAGACATTTCTCAAATATGACATACTAATGTATTAGAACATAAGGACATGAAAAGATGCTCAATATCATTATGAAATTAGGGAAGTACAAATTAAAATCACAGTGAGATAATACTTCATGGCTAAAATTTTAAAAGACAAGTGTTGTTGAGGATGCAGAGAAATTGGAACCTACATTCATTGCTGGTGGAATGTAATATGATGCAATCACTTTGGACAATGGATGGGAAATTTCTCAAAATGTTAAACAAGTCCCTCTAAGCCCCAACAATTTCCTGTCCAACTACATATCTAAGAGAGTGAAAGCATATGTTCACACAAAAACTGTACTCAAATATTCACCCTAGCATTATTCGTAATTGCCGGAAAGGGGAAAACAAATATCTGTGAACTGATGAATGAATATACAAACTGCGGTGCACCTGAACAGTGGAGTAACACTGAGCCATAAAGAATATAGTATTATTCACACAAACGAAGTATACGATTTATGCCACAACACAAAGCACTCCTGGCAATGACACTAAGTGAAACAAATCAGTCTCAAAAGGGCATTTGTTGTATGATTCCATTTATATGCAATATCCAGAATAAGCAAATCCCTAAAAGCAAAGTAAACTGTGGTTGCCAGGGACTGGGGAAAGGCAGGCAGAGGAAGTGACTGCTAATGAGCATAGGATTTCTTTTTTGGGGGAAGATGTTCTGAAATTAGATAGTGATAAAGACTGTACACTTAATTACACTTAATTCAAAAACCACTTAATTACACTTTAAAGGAGTGAAATGTTTTGGCATGTGAATTGTATCTCAATAAAGCGGTTTTTAAAAAATTGTGAATTGGACCACCAACAAATTAATGTGTGAAATACGTATACATTTACTATATATACTGTATATTCCCTAGTAAGTTAACCATAGCTGAAGACAGAAGCAATAAACCACAAAGACTCAGCTTCAACTGTTAGTTTCAAAATGTGACTAACAGTACACACACCCATAGGGTGGTTGATGATTAAAAACCAAACACTAGGAAATTTATCACTGTATCTGGCACACACTTTAAGCTTAGCTATTACTGAACTCATGCACAGAGACGTCAAATTATCTGTTCTGCACAGAAGCTGCACAAAAAGCAGATTTACATTGCTAACCCTACCCCACACTTCAGACTTCAGGTTTTATTTATTATGGAGAGCTTTCTACAAGCTCAGCAAGATTACAATGATCGGTATGACAGTTCTGCCCTTAAAGTGCATGTTGTCTAATAGTATGACAATAGTGTTTAATAAAATGTTCATTATCTGTCTAAAACTTGTGATCACCTCTGTTCAGCACCCTTTGGAATGGTCAAAATTCAAGAAAGGGTAGTATACAAGAGCCAACATCCTAGCACTGTGTATGTGATGAAAGTGAAAGAGGAGAGTGAAAAAGTTGGCTTAAAGCTCAACATTCAGAAAACTAAGATCATGGCATCTGGCCCCATCACTTCATGGCAAATAGATGGGGAAAGAGTGGAAACAGTGTCAGACTTTATTTTTTGGAGCTCCAAAATCACTGCAGATGGTGACTGCGGCCATGAAATTAAAAGACGCTTACTCCTTGGAAGAAAAGTTATGATCAACCCAGATAGCATATTGAAAAGCAGAGACATTACTCTGCCGACTAAGGTCCGTCTAGTCAAGGCTATGGTTTTCCCTGTGGTCATGTATGGATGTGAGAGTTGGACTGTGAAGAAAGCTGAGTGCCAAAGAATTGATACTTTTGAACTGTGGTGTTGGAGAAGACGTTTGAGAGTCCCTTGGACTGCAAGGAGATCCAACCAGTCCATTCTGAAGGAGATCAACCCTGGGTGTTCTTTGGAAGGAATGATGCTAAAGCTGAAACTCCAGTACTTTGGCCACCTCATGCGAAGAGCTGACTCATTGGAAAAGACTCTGATGCTGGGAGGGATTGGGGGCAGGAGGAGAAGGGGACGACCGAGGATGAGATGGCTGGATGGCATCACTGACTTGATGGAAGTGAATCTGAGTGAACTCCAGGAGTTGGTGATGGACAGGGAGGCCTGGCGTGCTGCGATTCATGGGGTCGCAAAGAGTCGGACACGACTGAGCCACTGAACTGAACTGATAAGCGGGGGAAGAGGTGGAGGAAAAAAGTGCTAACTCTCAAGACTTGTTAAGACACCTCACAAAGGAATTAGAAATAGGTGAAAGCAGAATTGGGTTTAAGTATGTGTACTGCTTAGAACAATTCTATTAGTAATAAGTATATTCACCTAAGATGAAGGATTCAAACTCATCTTTAAAAAAAAATTTTTTTTTTTTTAATATTAAAAGAAAGGCAGTGGTTGCCAGGACCTAGAGAAGGGAGGTGAAGAGAAATGATTGTTAAGTTTTCAGTTTGGGAAGACGGGAAAGTTCTGGAGATGAATAGTAGTGACAGGTGCACAACGTGAAAACACCTAATGCCACAGAACTGTATACTTAAAAATGGTTAAAATGGTAAACTTTATAATATATATATATATTTCACCACAATATAAAGAAGAAAGAGACTACTCCTATGTCACACACACACTGTGGATAAGTCAACTGTCCTTCCTAAACTATCAAATGCAACATGTAAAATGCTACATTTATAGGAAATGGAATTTCACACTGGTGAAAGTCAGGTAGACACAGGTTATAACCAAAGTTTTGCCACTGTGAGATATGTGCATTGGGAAAAATCAATAAATTATATAAAATTTGCTTAACTACCCAAAAAAGGCCAGGTAAGCTTGGTGGCTGTGAAAACAATTCCTGTATGACTAGAGCACAATTCCTGTATGGCATAAGATGAAATCACAGAAGTAGGAGCTATACAATGCAGGATCATTCAGGGTTAAAGAAAAGAAAAATTGTATTTCTGATGTGAGAGAAGCCACTGAAAGGTTGTAGCAAGTGTATTAATATAACCTTTAGGGAAGTCTAGCTTCTGCGTAGAGAACAAACTGCAAGAAGACAATAAAGGAAGCCAGAGCCTAGTTAGGACATGACATGATGATGGTATGATGTCAGTTTAGTCAAGGCTATGGTTTTTCCAGTGGTCATGTATGGATGTGAGAGTTGGACTGTAAAAGCTGAGCGCCGAAGAATTGATGCCTTTGAACTGTGGTGTTGGAGAAGACTCTTGAGAGTCCGTTGGACTGTAAGGAGATCTAACCAGTCCATTCTAAA
The DNA here is from genome assembly GCA_006410935.1 of Redunca redunca. Classification (NCBI taxonomy): domain Eukaryota; kingdom Metazoa; phylum Chordata; class Mammalia; order Artiodactyla; family Bovidae; genus Redunca; species Redunca redunca. The sequence goes on from SJYQ01010942.1 coordinate 35,985, forward strand.
GGAGACCAGTCCTGGGTGTTCATTGGAAGGACTCATGTTGAAGCTGAAACTCCAAAACTTTGGCCACCTGATGCAAAGAGTTGACTCATTTGAGAAGACTCTGATGCTGGGAGGGACTGGGGGCAGGAGGATAAGAGGAAGACAGAAGATGAGATGGCTGGATGGCATCACCGACTCGATGGACATGAGTTTGGGTGAAATCTGGGAGTTGGTGATGGACAGGGAGGCCTGGTGTGCTGCGGTTCATGGGGTCACAGAGTCAGACACAACTGAGTGACTGAGCTTATGTCAGTGTGAGGTGATGGTGTGACTGGTGACTGAGGAAAAAACAGTAAATGTGGGCGTGTTTTGGAGACAGAATCCACTGGCCTTAGAGACAGAATAAGAGAGGAGAGAATTAAAATGATTCCCAAGTTTCTCTCAGTTAACCCTGTGGTTAGAGTGACTTACTCAGATGGGAAAGACTGGTAAGACCCCAGTTCTTTTTCAGAGAAAAAGAAATTGAAACAGACAGGATAGACGTTAAGTCTATAAGGATATGGGGTGAGGGTGGAAGAGGGTTAGATGTATGGAAAGAGTAACAAGGAGGCTGACGTTACCATATGTAAAATAGCTAGCCAACGGGAATTTGCTGCATGGCTCGGGGAAACTTAATCAGGGGCTCTGTATAAAACTAGAGGGGTGGGATGGGGAGGGAGACAGGAGGGAGGTTCAAAAGGGAGGGGACATATGTCTACCCATGGCCGATTCATGTTGAGGTTTGACAGAAAACAACAAAATTCTGTAAAGCAATTATCCTTCAATAAAAACTTCCATTGAATAGAAGCTGGTCTTAGTTTATTTCTTCAAAAGGGAAGATGATGCCTTGAGGATCATGGTCTATCTGATGCTGTAAACCACTGCCATCTACTGATGCAAACCAAGGATAAATGCTTTGGGGGTAATTTCTCTAAGTTTTTAAATATATTGAACACACTGAAAGAGTCTATCCAGGATAAAACTCTTATAATATCTTAGTTTGAGAGGCTGAAAGTGTATTCCCAGACTAAACTGGAGAACTGGAAAATATACAAAGTCAAACAGAATTTTGTGCAATACTTAGGCGATCTTTAAGTACGCCTACCACATGACATAATAGTGCAAAGACACCTATCTTCCTCCAGCATTTCCTTCCTCAGTTACTAGGCACCATCACCACCCAGTCACCTAGACTAGATATCCTGTCAGTATCTTTGACTGCACATCCTATTCCCATCCACTCCCAAATCTATCCAGTTATCAAAACCTGTTGCTTAGCACCTAAATCTGAGGCTCACTTTTCAAACTATTTATGACCGTAATTCCATGCCCAAGAGAGATTCCGAATTAATATTTTGGGTTGAGACCTGGTAAAAACTTTTAGTGTCCCCAGATAATTCTGATGTGCATCCCTGCTTAAAAACTGCTACTCATAAACTCAAAATCCTTCCCTCATTATTCTTAATGCTATATAGCCCCCGATATCACTTGCTCTCATTAGCTCTTGCCTATCTCCAGCCTTCCCACTGTGACCTAATTCCTACATCAGCACCAGAACTCCCCCTCTAACTCGTGTTTTTGCTGTAAAATCCATGGTGACAAATGGTTAAATCTGACCAAGGTCTACGGATTTATAAAATAAATACTAAGTACTGAGGAGCAAAGAGGCATCATTTCTCAATTTACTCTCGAATAATTCAGCAAAAATGTGTGAATGTATATAGACTGAAAGATGACAATGCAAGTTATCATGATAACAAACAAACATTTTCAGAATCTGGGTAAAAGCTAAATGGAACTCCGACTAGTCTTGCAACTTTTAAGTCTAAAATTATGTCAAAACTAAGTTTAAAAAAATCCACTGGCCAAAATATTTCATTCAGAGTTGTACTTCTGTTAAACTTTGCTGTCCTAAGTGATCAACGTATGGGTAGACAGACAACACTATTCTTTTTCTGGAAGACCTATGACAAGGTAACAGGTTTTTGTTGTTAGCCACAGCAAGCAGCTGCAGGATCTTAGTTCCCCAATCCCTGTATTAAGAGTGTGGAGTCCTAACCACTGGAAGTCCCGGTAATTTACTTTCAAAGGTCAAAACTGCAGAGCACAAGCCAAGAGATGCAGCATTCTGAATTCTCTACTAGAGTGAGTAAGACAATAGAGACAAGCACACTTTCCCCACAAGTCAACGTGAAAGTGTTACTATAAGACCATTCACAAAAAGAAAACAAGTATGCTGAGCTCAGAAGGGTGTGAAAAACCACAATGATTTGAAGAACCCAAAGTAATGATTCCCCTGCAAAAAGATTAGCTGTCCTGACTGGCTCCAGCATTCTGGGCTGTCGGAAAACTCGGCACTGACCTAAAGCAAGGAGGACCTCAGATCTGTGAAGAGCTCTGGCATGGCAGAGGATTCACTCTTTAAAAGCCCAAACCCAGATCTCTGGCTAACATCCCCGGCTCAGTGTTATGTCAAAATATTTTTAAGTAGAGCTTTTAAAGTCATGAAATTACCCTTAACCATCAATTTGGTTTGATAGTTGCAAGTCTGACTTATTATTTGTGCCAAGAACCAAAACAAGAAAAACCATGTACTCATTAACTAGTATTCTAACAAACTGCTCACTACAACTGTCAAATCAAGATTAAGTTCAGCTCACTAGCACTGGATTTCTAAAATGTACTGAAAATAAGCACAGTAATTCAAAACACTTGTTTTTTTAAAAACAGAAAAATCTTCTCAACATGAAGGGAGGTCCCAAAACACTTTGAAATTTTACAAGAAACCGTTTAATTTGTTTGGCTAGCACTAAAAATCTGTTAATATAGTCAATACATACGAGCCTAACTTCTAAAACCTCTAAGTATGAACCCTGAGGAAAGGACTGCATTCAAATATACAACCTTAACATAAAAAATGACCAACTCAACTCACCAGCAATTTCTACAATATCACCAGGAACTATGTCTTTAGCTTTAATCCGCTGTACACTCTTCCTATCTTGTCGATACACTTTGCCCATTTCAGGCTCATATTCCTTAAGGGCTTCAATTGCATTTTCAGCATTTCTTTCCTGTAAAAAAGAAACAAAATAAATTAGTAAACACAGCCTGCCACTGCTAAATGTTTCTAGCCTTAGGAATCAAATTTTAGCGTTCTAACCTAAATTAAAAAAAAAAAAAACCCACAAGAGATACACATTAATAACATTTATAGTAAATGATTCACAGATAATAAACACTAGGCCCTTTAGATTTTGTATTAAAAATGAAAAAACTAAGCACCCTAAGAGTAAGGATAAAATCAATGAAGAAAAGCAATTATTAGAACCTGCTGTCCCTAAGCACACCATGCAACATGGCCCTCACCTTTAACCTCACACACTCACACCATTAAATCAATCTTGTCTCCCATTAAAGCCGATGGTCTGGGTCTGGACTGTCCAGGCTCATCCCAGGCTTTTCCATTCAAAAGCTATGTTGACTGTGGATAAGTGACATGACAAGACAAGGTTTACTGCCTACAAAACCAGGACACTAACAGTATGGGTGTGAGAATTTACAAGCTATCTGTAAAATGCTTAGGTTGTGCTTTGGCACACAGTAAATGCTTTGAGTGATGAATTAAGAAAACCAAGTTTTACGTCTCCTCACAAATTCTAAACAGAGACCAATAAACAACTGGAAGCACTGCCAGTCACAAACCATATCCACTATATTATATATGAACATGTCAAGACTTAGTCACACACAATTTTTCTTCCCTAATTTCAAGATGAAAGGTGTACAATTAAAATGAGTCATGATGAAAAAATGCTAAACGAAAGTTCCTTTAAGGGGAGGTGGAAGTTTATATGCCAAATTTGCCTTTTATTCTCTTAGAAAATAAGCAATTAGAAGGAGCAAGTCTATAAAGCAAGTGCCCAAGTGAGGTTACTCAATTCAATGGACAAAGGAAAAAATTCTTTCATTTCTTTCACATCTTTGCCCTCTAAACTAAACATTTTCAATTTAACCTTTATTTAGATAAAATTTACACTCAATACCATGTAATCTCATTTTTCACCTTGTGGTAGAAATGAAGTCCCCAAACCTGCTTAAAAAAGAATTCAGATGACAGAAAACAAAGCTATTGGCATGCGTGTCTCACTTTTTACATATGCATCCCTGAAAAAGTACAGGAAACCTTAAATTTGGGAAGTTCATGACAAAAATAATTTAAATTCCTATCATATCTACTTAAGGCTAAGTTCAAACATTACTGATATTGTAGCAAAAATAAATTCTGAGCACTGCTGCTATTCAACTAGTCAAACTTGAAATCACTTTTTCCTCAGGATTTTCCCCCCTGAATGTATGAATTATGGCAGTTTTACTTTTTTCTCCTTCCTCAAGGTCATGTCAGGTAAAGTTTAACTGGACCAATCAAGGTTAAGATGTCCAGGAGCACTATATTTTGCTTCTATTAAAAATCAGCAAAGGTACATTTAAATTAGAAGCATAAACTTAAAAGATAAACTATCTCAGACCCCCAGGACGAAGATGCCAATTAAAATCACTTGAAGAGCCTCCCCTGCCACCCACCAACCCAAACTATCAAAAGGACTATTTATACAGAACAGAGGGTTTTAAGCAAATGACCACAGATTCAGATTACATCAAAAAAACAAGTCAGCTTGGGGAAAGACAAATATACCTAACTTACTACAAACAAAAACTCAGAAGACCATCTGAGGTCTCCTTTGTTCTACAAGTTTTAACACCTATCTACTCCACTCAAACCCAAATAGGTCTAAATGTCATTCCTCAAACACACTCTGTACTTCTCTGCTCATGCCATTCCCTCTCTGGAATATTCTCCCCAGCCTCCTCCCAGAAGACTCCATTTCTCTATAGTTCCCCCAATTGCTTGTCAGCTGTCCTTGATGACACTAATCAGAAATACATGCCTGACCCCTCCCCAATACTACCTTACACTGTAACTCCCCTTACTTTCAGAAAGCAAGAACCCTATAGGACGGGCACATACTCTTCTGTATATTATGGAAATAAGATTAAAATGTAACAATGTTACTCTTTTAAGTTAAAACATACATAAAAGTCCTGTAAAAACTGCTGTTAAGATTTTATTTTACTTCTATCCAGTCTGGCCCTGGATATAAATCTCAGATACTCTATGTATGTACTACCTATATGGCCTTTGATAAGTCAATCCCTCTGAACTTCAGTGTCACACCTGTCAAATAGTATCCGTCTTATAAAATCACTCTTGTAGCTCAGCTGGTAAAGAATCCACCTGAAAGGCAGGAGATCCTGGTTCAATTCTTGGGTTGGGAAGATCCGCTGGAGAAGGGATAGACTACACACTACAGTCTTCTTAGGCTTCCCTGGTGGCTCAGCTGGTAAAGAATCGCCTGCAGTGCAGGAGACCTGGGTGTGATCCCTGGGTTGGGATCTAGAGAAGGGAATGGCTACCCACTGCAATATCATGATCTGGTGAATTCCATGACTGTATAGGGTCTCAAAGAGTCAGACACGACTGATCAACTTTCACACCTACTATGTAAATGGTGTGCGTTTAAAAACACGCACTACTAACGTTAGGACAGTCTAACGCTGTGTACTGTTTCTTTTGCCTAAATAATGCACAGGAGTATCATATCTACTTAACTAAAAGCAGTTTTTTTAAAAATCAAGAGGAATATGGCACATTTCTTCTAAGGAGGCATCTTTCTAAATGAGCTCACTACCCAAAGGCCTTCATGTTTACTAGTAAGTTTATAATTTCAACAGGACTAAGTATGCGTAGAAGATGTCTGCACTTTTAAGAATGACAGATGCACTCTTATTTCAGTCCTCAAAGAGGTGACTATATCCGTCAAAAATTTAAGAGTGTAATATTCAAAAGATGACTGTGAAATATTAGTCTGCGTCTGTTAAACTATATAAAAAACAAAAATCATTTATGCAAAAAAAAAAAGAAAAAACAGACCCACAGTCCTAGAAAAGTTAAAATTCTTAAACTAGCTATTTGCAGAAGATGAATCATGCAGACGTGGGGCAAAAGTGTGATCCCATGATGTTTCTGTAGGAAAATTATCTTCCATTCTGGGAATAAGGCCTGGGCACTGGACAATTAAGGGAAAAGACCCAGGAGTATGCTCTGAAAGTGAAATTATTTAGGATTCAAATAACTTTTACAGCTAAATCCACACACACACAAATCCAAGGATAATAAAAATTACACTGGTTTTATTAAGTCTTTCATAGGAAGCAACTAGGAAATATAAACAGACATACTGGTTCTCAAATTTTCTGGTTTTCCTTAAGTAGCTCCTTTAACCACCGTTCTTGATTCCATGCTACCATGGAGCATGAGCAATTTTAAGAGTATATATGCATGAGGTCTAAAATTTTGCCATTAAATAAATTAATAAGTAAAAAACACAAGCAGTTCCACAGCTATTTTTAGTCAACACATCAGAAAAAACAGGTAACAGAAAGACTAACAGTTTAAATCTCTTACTTAAATTACCAAAATTTAGCACTGCAGGAATTATTGCTTACCTGCCATACACCCACAATTGCATTGGCTACTAATATAAGTAAAATTACAAAGGGTTCTACAAAAGCTGTAATTGTTTCTTCACCTTCTTCAAACCAAGCCAAAACCTAAAAGAGAAATGACACTTATTAGAACTATAATGTGTTCTTACCACAAAAGTGGCTGGCACTAAAGGAATTATTATGATACATAAAATCTTTTCTTATCATTCTCAGAAACAAAAGGTAGCAAAATGTAATGACATAAATGACAAGCTTATATCTTGTTCTACCTTAACACTAAAAACTATAAACTTCTTAACCATTTAAGAACTTTTATTTTTCATGTAGTAATTGGTTTAAAATCAAAAACAAATACTTTGGAGACTAAATCCCATCCATTTCCTATGTATATTTTTCAGAAGAAATAAAATAAACTCCTTCAGCCCTGGGATTTCTTTGGAAGGAATGATGCTAAAGCTGAAGCTCCAGTACTTTGGCCACCTCATGAGAAGAGTTGACTCATTGGAAAAGACTTTGATGCTGGGAGGGATTGGGGGCAGGAGGAGAAGGGGACGACCGAGGATGAGATGGCTGGATGGCATCACTAACTCGATGGACGTGAGTCTGAGTGAACTCCGGGAGTTGGTGATAGACAGGGAGGCCTGGCGTGCTGCGATTCATGGGGTCGCAGAGAGTCGGACACGACTGAGCGACTGAACTGAAATTTAAAAGGCAACCATCAAACTTTGTTAATTTGGTTAATACTCGTATGAGATAATAGCTATGTGGCACAAATTCATAGTAGAAGTAATTAACCACTGACTTTAATATTAGTGTATATAAATTGCTAATGTCCTACATATTTTCAGTGGTGTTACTGAAGGTCATCATTGCAAGGTTGTTCTGAGATCAGGAATGTATTCTAAAGGTTAAGGTCCATATGACACCTAGTGTAACACCACAGCACTTCAGAGACGATCTAAGCCCCAAAATGTCATAACTGGCCAAAGAACACTGTCCTAAGAAAAATGAGCAAAGAATTAACCTCTAGCTCACCCAACCATACGCTCAGATTTAAAAGCTAAAAGAGAGCCACATTGTACTTCATAATTGAGCATCTGTAAGAGAATCCAACACAATGATAAATAAATAAAAAGAGGCATCTAAATGGTTAAATTTTTAACAACAAATTTTTGTGGAAAACTGCCAATCCAAAAGGATGTTAAACAAATCTCATGATTCAATCTGGGAGGTAAGATTTGCCTTTGCCTTTTAACACTACTTAAAATGTTTGCATATTCCACAATGAAATCTTTTCTTTAAAAGATCTATTCAGTAAACAAAGAAAGCACTGTTTTTGATACATTGAATATTGTCAGATATGATGTATGGCAATAATGAAGCCAGTGACTAAGTTTGAACTTAGTGAACACCATAAGATGAGCTTTGACAGAAACAGCAAACAAGCAGAAAGATGATTAAGGCAAGATCCAACATGAATTTTGCAAGTTAAAAGAGGGCAACAATGAATTATCAACAAATATCAATGTTAGACAGGTATTTTCACTACCATAGCACCAACAAAAGAAACAGCAGTTTGAGCAGGAAAAAAATCCAGGAGACACAAGGACAAGGTCCTGAAAGATGAACCAGGGCAGGCAAAAACACCAGAATGAAAAGAAATTGTTGCTGCAAGCTTTTGACAGGGCATTCCTGGTGTTAAGGCCAGGCCTAATGCCAGAATGAAAACTTCTCTAGGAAGTTATAAATTTTGATAGATGCAAGATCACAGCTGCTTTGATACTAGCCTTTCAAACATTTGCCAAGGAGAGCATATCAGAAATAAGAAACTTAATTAGCTCTTGGGGGAGAAAAATGGCTCAACTTGAAGAGTAGCAAGGACCTTTCCAAAAGGTCAGTGAGGCATTAGCAACTGTAAGATAAGCTTCACACCTTGTTAAAGTGAGTATGAATTTCCCTCTTGGCAGCTAGGCCTGCGGAAAAAACTTAAAGCAATATTCCACATCCACTGGAGCAAAGGAAAAGACTCAGGCAAGCAAGCAGCTTCTACTTTTCAAGAAATGTGTGGTTCCTTTGCACAAGTGGTATTCATCAGTAATGCAACCACCCTCATCTGTATTATGCAGTAGCCTTTTCTTCCACTATGTGACTTTAAATGTTTATGTATAACACAGGCATTCAGTTATTTGAAGGTTCTGTCAAATGTGTGATTACTGCCTGATAAGAAACTAGTGGGCAAATCTCTTAATGTGGAAGGACAGTGCTGGACCTATTTAACGCTGACAACTACCAACTTGCTAAACATGTCAAAAAATATTCAAAAAACCCAGAGAATTACGTGCTATAACTCAAAATAAAGATGAACTGTATTTCATTTACTCCTAAGAATCAACACAGTCAATCATGTTCCAACCACACGGTGTAGTCCTTCATGGTTTTGTTTAATTGAAAAGAAACTCTCTTGTGTAAATGGGAAGATGCTGCTGAGAAAGGAAAGACTTCATGAGTTTGGGAAGGGGGTAGTGAAAAGGAGAGGGAAACTAGATGACACATTATTATGTCTTTTTAGCATTATAGTACAGTCAGTTCACAAGTATGGTTTACTAGAAATTATACAAAATATACAGAGGCAGGGAGAGGAAATGTTTCTAAAAAATCTTTATAGAGAACAGGTTGAATATAAAGGATTATCTGTTTGTATTTCTTTTTGTTCACTGTTCTATCCGCAGGGTCCTAGAAGAGTCTCCGGTATATAGGCGATGCTCAACCATATATTTATTGCATATAGATGCATAAATAAACAAATCTCATACAAGTCCCTACCTAGCAGTATATAAACTAAACACAGAGCAAGAAGGTAACTAACTCATCAACAGTATCAAAAGGAATTGGAAAGACTGCTGTAGAATCATTTTAGGCAGTGTTTCTTCTTTCCCTGCTTTTCACTATTAATATAGTAAAAGTACTTCTGGGGCTTACATTATCCAGATCCAATAAGATCAAAACTTTCAAACTTGTCAATCCCATTCAAAGTAACCACTGGCACGGTTACTTTATTTATTTAGTTCCCTGACCAGGAACGGAACCAGGCCCTAGCGGTGAGAGCACTGGTTGCGCTGTGTCCGACTCTTTGTGACCCCATGGACTGTAGCCTGGGAGACTCCTCTGTCCATGGAATTCTCCAGGCAAGAATACTGCAGTGGGTTGCCATTC
>SJYQ01010944.1:6295-25485 GCA_006410935.1 Redunca redunca
TAACCTCAGATATGCAGATGACACCACCCTTATGGAAGAAAGCGAAGAACTAAAGAGCCTCTTGATGAAAGTGAAAGAGGAGAGTGAAAAAGTTGGCTTAAAGCTCAACATTCAGAAAACTAAGATCATGGCATCCAGTCCTATCAGTTCATGGCAAATAGACAGGAAAACAATGGAAACAGTGAGAGGCTTTATTTATTTTTTTTTGGGGGGAGGGGGCGGTTTCCAAAGTCACTGCAGGTGGTGACTGCAGCCATGAAATTAAAAGACACTTGCTCCTTGAAAGAAAAGCTATGACCAACCTAGACAACATATTAAAAAGCAGAGACACTACTTTATCAACAAAGGTCCATCTACTCAAAGCCATAGTTTTTCCAGTAGTTATGTATGGATATGAGTTATGTATGGATGTATGGATGGACTATAAAAAAAAGCTGAAGGTTGAAGAATTGATGCTTTTGAACTGTGGTGTTGGAGAAGACTCTTGAGAGTCCCTTGGACTGCAAGGAGATCCAACCATTCCATTCTAAAGGAGATCAGCCCTGGGATTTCTTTGGAAGGAATGATGCTGAAACTGAAACACCAGTACTTTGGGCACCTCATGCGACGAGTTGACTCATTGGAAAAGACTTTGATGCTTGGAGGGATTGGGGGGAGGAGGAGAAGGGGATGACAGAGGATGACATGGCTGGATGGCATCACTAACTCGATGGACGTGAGTCTGAGTGAACTCTGGGAGATGGTGATGGACAGGGAGGCCTGGCATGCTGAGATTCATGGGGTTGCAAAGAGTCAGACTCGACTGAGTGACTGAACTGAACTGAAGGGCTTCCCAGTTGGCACTAATGGTAAAGAATCTACCTGCTAACACAGGAGACACAAGAGACATGGGTTGATCTCTAGGTTGGGAAGATGCCCTGGAATAGCAAATGGCAACCAACTGAAGTAGTCTTGCCTGGAAAATTCCATGAACAGAGGAGCCTTGCAGGTTGCAGTCCATGGAGTCACAGAGTCAGACACGAATGAGCATGCATACACACACAAACTGACTTAAGGAGACAAAAGACCTGTACTCCAAAAACTACACGACAATGATGAAGAAAATCAAAGATACCACAAACAGATGGAAAGTATACCATATTCTTGGATTAGAAAAATCAATATTGTGAACATGACATAATACTAAATGCAGTCTATAGATTCAATGCAATCTCTATCAGATTATCATTGGCATTTTTCAAAGATCTAGAACAAATAAATCTTAAAATCTGCATTGAAATTTTAAAAAAAGACCAAACACTGGGAGGTTTTTTATTACTGATTCATTCTTCTCTACTGATCTATTCATATTTTTCTATTCATGAGTCAGTCTTGGTAGGTTGTATGTTTCTAGGAATTTATCCACTTTTCTTTGGTTATCCAATTTGTTGGTTTGTAATTGGTCATAACAATTATAATAGTTCAGTTCAGTCACTCTGTCATGTCTGACTATTTCCGACCCCATGGACTGCAGCATACCAAGCTCCCCTGTCCATCAACAACTCCTGGAGCTTGCTTAAACTCATGTCCATCGAGTTGGTAATGCATTCAACCATTTTATCCTCTGCTGTACCCTTTTCCTCCTGCCTTCACTCTTTCCCAACAATATGGTCTTTTGCAATGAGTCAGTTCTTCACATCAGGTGGCCATAGTCATCACTATATTTTTTTTTATTTATATATATATATATATATTTTATTTCTGTGGCACCAGTTGTAATGTCTCTTGTACTTCTGATTTTATTTGAGTATTCTCTCTTTTTATAATTTGTGTAGCTAAAGGTTTGTTAATTTTGTTGAGCTTTTCAGAAAACCAGCTCAGTTTTGTTGGTTTTTTCTATTACTTTTTTCTATTCATTTGTTTATTTCTGCTCTAATCTGTATAATTTACTTCTGTTTTCTAATTTTGAACTTAGTTTGTTCTTTTGTTCTTCTTTTAGTTCTATGTAATGTAAAGTTTTGTTGATTTTAGATCTTTCTTTCTTTTTAATGAAAGGGTTTATTGCTATAAATTTCCTTCACTATCGCTTTTGCTCGATCCCATAAGTTTTATTATGTTGTGCTTTCATTTATCCCAAGATATTTTCCAAATTCTCCTTTGATTTCTTCTTTGACCCATTGTTTAATAACACTTTATTTAATTTGCACATATTTATGGATATTCCATTTTTTCTTCTCTTTGTTAATGTTTAGTTTTATTCCACTGTGAGTAGAAAAGATACCTGATATGATTTCACTCTTCTTAAACTTTTTAAGATTTGTTTTGTGACCTAACATGTAATCTATTCTGGTTAATGTTTCATGTTCAGTTAAGGAAGTTCTTTTTTCACCTGCTGTCAGATGGCATATTTTTTATGTCTATTAGGTCTATTTGTTCTAGAGTGTTTAAGTCCTTTATTTTCTTATTATTTTCCATTTGTGTGTTCTATTATTTATTAAAAGCAGGCTATCAAAATCTCATGAGTGAAAAATACTATTAATTTGTTGCTATCCATTTCTCCCTTAGTTGTCAATGCTTGTTTCATATATTTAAGAGTTCTGATGTTGGGTGCTCAGTTTTTATAGTTGTTGTATCTTCCTAGTCAATTGATTCAGTTCAGTTCAGTCACTTAGTGGTGCCCAACTCTTTGCAACCCCTTGAACTGCAGCACTCCAGGTTTCCCTGTCCATTACCAACTCCCAGAGCTTACTCAACCTCATATCCATAGAGTCGGTGATGTCATCCAACCATCTCATCCTCTGGCGTCCCCTTCTCCCCTCGCCTTCAATTTTTCCCAGCATCAGGGTCTTTTCCAATGAGTCAGTTCTTTTCATCAAGTGGCCAAAGTATTGGAGTTTCAGCTTCAACATCAGTCCTTCCAATGGATATTCAGGAACTGATTATACTATTATTATATAATATCATGCTTTATCTCTTGTGACATAGTTGAATGAAGTCTATTTTGCCCGATATAAGTGTAGCCACTTCTGCAATCTTTTGGTTACCATTTTGAAATATCTTTTTCCATCCTTTCAGGTTATGAAAGTTAAAGTTGCTCAGTCGTGTCTGACTCTTTGTAACCCCATGGACTATACAGTTCATGGAATTCTCCAGACAAGAATACTGGAGTGAGTAGCCTTTCCCTTCTCCAGGGGTTCTTCCCGACCCAGAAATCGAACCCAGGTCTCCCCCATTGTAGGCAAATGGAAAGTGAGTCTCTTAACAGAATATATTAGTAGCTGGATCTTTTATTTTTTTATTATTTATTTTAATCCATTCAGCCACTTTATGGTTTTTGATGGGGAAGTTACTCCATTTGCATTTAAAGTAATTACTGATAAATACTTGCTATTTCCATTTTAGTCATTGTTTTCTGCCTGTCTTGGAGCTTCTCCCTACCCCATGCCACACCTCCTTTTCTCTCTCGCTCTCTTCGTATGTATTTAATTAATGTTTCTTCTTAGTGACATACTTTGATTTCTTCCTTATTTTCTTTCTTGCATCTTCTATAGGCATTTTCTTGTGCTTATCATAAGTTATCATTAGAACAGCTTTTATTTATAACAATTCTAAATTGATTTTTAAACTGATAGTAACTNATTAGAACAGCTTTTATTGATAACAATTCTAAATTGATTTTTAAACTGATAGTAACTTAATGTCAATTACTACAAAAACTCTAATCTTTTACTTCTCCCTGTCTCTACACTTTATGTAACTTATGATATATAGATACAGTTAATATGTAGGTAATTAACACATTTTACATATTTTAATCGTTTGTCCTTTAATTTCAGTCCCAGAACTAAAAGTGATTATGCACCACTATGATAGTATTACACTATTGTATGTGTCTATATAAGCTTCCCAGTTGGCACTAGTGGTAAAGAACCCTTCTGCCAATGCAGGTAGACATGAGACACAGGTTCACTCCCTATGTTGGGAAGATTCCTTGGAGTTGGGCATGGCAACTCATCCCAGTATTCTTGCCTGGAGAATCCCATGGACAGAGGTCCCTCAAACGCTGAAGTCTATAAGGTCATACAGAGTCAGACACAACAGAAGTGACTTAGCAGGCATACACACACATATGTCCGTACAGCTGCCTTTGTTGTTGGTGGTGATGGTGGTTAATGGCTAAGTGTTCATCTCTTTTGCAACCCCAGGGACTCTAACCCACAAGGTTCCTCTGTCCATGAGATTCCCCAGGCAAGAATACTAGAATAGGTTGCCATTTCCTTCTCCAGAAGATCCTCCTGACCCAGGGATCAAACCTACCTCTCCTGCATTGCAGATAGATTCTTTACTGCTGAGCCACTAGGGAAGCCCTTAGCTCCCTTTACCAGTGAGCTTTATATTTTCATATGCTTTCATGTTGCTGTCTGGTGTTCTCTCATTTCAACTTGAAGGACTCTTTTCAGCATTTCCTGTAATGTAGGTCTAGTAGTGATAAGCTTGATTGTCCTTTGTTTCTTTGAGAAAATCTCTGTCTCTTCATTTTTAAAGGACAGTTTTCCCAGATACAGGTTTCATATTTGGCAGCTTTTTTATTTTGAGCACTTTGAACATATAATCCCACTCCCTTCTGGCATGTACAGTTTTTGATAAGAAATCCACTGAGAGTCTTATGGGATTCCCTTGTATGTGACAACTCACTTTTTTCTTTCTCCTTTCAAAATTCTCTATTATGTTGACATTTGACAAATTGATTACAGCATGTCCTGTTATGGATTTCTTTGAGTTCTTCTTGATAGTCCTTTGGGCTTCTTGAATCCTGATGTCTGTTTTCTCCCCTAGGTTTGGGAAGTTTTCAGCCATTACATCATTAACTGAGCATTCTGCCTTTCTCTCTCTCTCCTCTATCTGGGACTCCCATGATTAGTTTATTTGATGGATGGTGTTCTGTAAGTCCCTTAGGGCTTCCCAGGTGGCTCTAGAACCCACCTGCCAATGCAGGTAGCATAAGAGACTCTGGTTTGACCCCTGTCAGGAAGATACCCTGGAGGAGGACAAGGCAACCCACTCCAGTATTCTTGCTTGGAGAATTCACATGGACAGAGGAGTCTGGTAGGCTACAGTCCAAGGAGTCTCAAAGAGCAGACACAACTGAAGTGACTGAGCACCTAAGTCTTTCAGACTTCCTTCACTTTTATGAATTTTTTTTTTCTTTTTGCTTCTTTAACTGGATAATTTCAAATGAGCTTTCTCTGAGTCTAACAATTACTTTTTCTGCTTGATCAAATCCCCAGTTAAACCCTTCTAGTGGATTTTCAGTTCAGTTTTGTATACTCAACTCCAAATTTTCTGCTTGATTCTTTATTATATTTTCTATCTCTTTATTGACCTTCTCGTTTTCTTTATTCTTCATTTTCCTGAGCTTATTGAGCATCTTTCACAGTATTTTTTTTTTTTTTTTTTTGGTCAGTAATTTATATACCTCTGGGTTGATTTTTGGAGACTTTTATTATTATTATTGAGTTATGTTTTTCTGTTTCTTCTTGTGTCTTCTTGTGACTTTGTGATAGGATCCACACATTTGAAGAGACACTTGTCTCTCCCAGCCATACGGACTTGCTTTGTATATGAAATATCCTTCACTAATCAGCCCAGCTAGAGCCTGGGAATGTTTCAAAAGCTTTTCTGTGGATGTGTCTTCTCTTGTCCTGTATTTTAAATTCCCTATTATAGGAATTTGCCAGTTTCTTTTTTCAGTTGCTCTATCATACTTGCATATAACCTACGCACAATCCTCCCCTATACTTTCAACCATCTCTAGGTTAGTTATAACGCTTAGTACAGTGCAAATTGTTCTGTAAATAGTTGTAAATATACAAATGCTATGTAAATAATCGGTGCTACTGCTGCTGCTAAGTCGCTTCAGTCTATCCAACTCTGTGCGACCCCGTAGATGGTAGCCTACCAGGCTCCTCTGTCCTTCAGATTCTCCAGGCAAGAACGCTGAACGCTGGAGTGGGTTGCCATTTCCTTCTCCAATGCATGAAAGTGAAAAGTGAAAGTGAAGTCGCTCTGTCCTGTCTGGCAAGCAGCAAATTCTAGTTTTGTTTTGTTTTGTTTTGTTTTGTTTTGTTTTCAACTTTCTGGGATTTTTTTCTGAATATTTTTGAAATGTATTTGATTGAATCTGCAAATTCAGAGCCCAAGGACACAGAAGGCTGAAGAAGGCTGACTGTATTGTCAGTGACTTAAAGGAGACAGAAAACCCATTTCTCAGGCAGCCTCCTTTAAAAGCCATTATTTTGAATACACATTCCATTCATAGGGAAAAATCAGCAGTTGAAAGGTTTGCCCATTTTTTCCACTGAGCTGGGGTTGGGGAGGGGAGGGGTGCAATGTTTGTAGTGAGTGAATGTGTGCTAGTCCAAACCTTTGTTTTCAGTGACTTGCAACCTTAAGCCCTTTCCTGTTAGCACTTAGATTCTGGCAAGACAGAAAGTAGTGTGCTGGGCAGCACCCTGAAAAGTCTGTAGATTAGATGTATATTTTAGTCTTCTATTTCCCACCTCAGGGAGAAACTAGGAGCCAGAATTTTTCACCCCATTGTGTCTCGCTGAGTCTGGGGGAGAGCTATAGTTAGTGAGTGTCAGATTTTCCTACTAGCCTCAATGCAGCTGGTTTCACATTTCCATAGCAACCCACTCTAGTTCTCTTGCCTGGAAAATCCCATGGACAGAGGAGCCTGGTAGGCTACACAGTCCATGGGGCCGCAGAGTCGGACACAACTGAGCAACTTCACTTTCACATTCCCATGGAGTACAAGTGCCTCTTAACTGAGCCTCTGAAGTCCTCACAAGGGTACTTGGTCTGTGTATCATTGTTGAATAATTGCATCCATAGAGGGGAAGAGTTTCTGGAGCTTCTTATTCTGCCATCTTGCTGGTCTGCATGGTATTATTTTCTGTTTAATTTCTTTATGCTTATTTCCCATGATTGTATTTCATTCCCTTATAGACAAGAATCATCCTACATCTTGCTTTTGTATTTCCATTTCCTTATACCACTTGCTCACAGAGTAAAAACTCAGTTCATTGATTGCTTCACTGAAGTTCAGTTCTTCCTTCAACAAATTGAAAGGATATTTTGAGAAGATTCTCTATCCTAGAAAGCTTAATAATCAAATATTTAACTATGAAGTATAGGGCCAATGAGGATTTCACTGATATTTATTAAATTAAAAAAAAAAAAAGAACTCTTCATGTGAGCTACTTCATATTCATTTTATCAGAAATTTAAGAACTTCATGTAAGTACTACTCTGTTCTCTATGCTATATATATTAAATAAAGAGAGCTATATTAGAATTCAAGCAATATTAATATTCCTTCTTGGTTGGTATCCAGTGAGACTTCACATATGCTGAATCTAGCAAAATTTCAAGTTTATAAGGTAATGTAAAGTAGGAGAGGAGGCTTAAAATGTAGGAGAATGGAGAAGGGCAGGATTAAGTTTCATGAATCAGATCATTTGTAACAAACTTGACTTAAACCTCCTATTTGCAAAGCACTGCTGTGAACTGTGAGAGAACCCCATGACAACCATGTCAGATGCTCTGCCCTAAAATGGGATATAGAAAAGACTCTACTCACAGATCATCAGGCTGGGGGGAGGGTGTCTTAACTGTAAAGGGAAGGAGAATTTAGATAATACTGATTCTATGTTTAATACCTTTTCATTTAATGTCTCTAAACAATTTTAAAGAATTTAAGACAAATCATATGTGAAAGTTATTTAAATAAATCCTACTTCCAAAACATTACCCATTATTTCTTATCCATCTTTATTGATTTGTTTTTTTTTTTTTTTCTGGTTTTGAATTTGCCTGCATACAATTCAGATAATATTAAAAACAAAAATTTCGTAACATCACAAATAAAACTCACCTCATCCCAATTACAAGTCATCATATTCTTGGATAAAGATAAGTACACGCCAATAGTTAAGTGAAAACTATGTTTGACATTACCTTCCCATTAACATGAGTCATATAACTTCAGAAAGATTTCAGACTGTAAAACAAAACCATACAGTGAATCAAGGAATCACTACAGAAATGTATGTACTACTCCAATATCTAAATTTAAATTAAAGCAAAAGGGAGATAAAGCAGTTCCTTATCTGCTTCCACCACTCCACAGCCTCCAGATTTTAGAAATGTGTTGTCTTTTGCTTATATTCTTATCTTACCCCTACCTATTATAAGACAGAAACTATATTCTTCATTTAAAGAGAAAGTCTGAGAGGAAAGGGAATGTTCATTTCACTCCTGTCAGATGTGAAGCCTTTTCCCTACAGTCACTGTTCATATTTTTCATTGTTCTGATAATCCCTCCTTGATTGTTCATGTCTGTTCTCTGTGGTTTTATCTTACAAGATCATATCTTGATGTCAGAATCTATTTTCCATAGTCTAATTCACAAGGAGTTATTAGAAAAGACGTATTTAAAGATTTGTCTACTTAAGAATGATTGTACACACAAAAGGCAGCTCTTGGATAATTGAGAGCCAGAGATGGAGGAAGTCAACCATTCTAATGGTTATCTATGTGCAGTCAATGAGAGCTGCTCTTTAGACATTTCAGAATTCTAACTACATGTAGGCTTCAAATCAGAAGAAATACGAGCCATCTACTTCCATTCCTTGGGTGTTTTTAATGATCTAATAAATCTCAGATCGCTCTGTAGATTCTGCCTCAGATCTGTCTGTAGCTGACAAAGGAGGAAGATATTTTCCCATTCTCTATCAGCTTTGGGCTAAAACAGCACACTTGCCAAAAAAAGTGGTGTTTGCTGTTTCAGGTGTGTGATCAGTACACAAAAATGTCAAAGGTCATTAGTGAGAGGAAGATCATGGGTTTGGATTCACTGAGTCTGTAAATTCACAGTAGATCCCAGATACTAGCAGTAAACCACTTAGTTGATAAAAGAGCTCTGCTAATAAGTTGTTAGAGTAACTTAAATGTGAGAAAGCATGGGAAAACAAATAGATATATTCCTATCTGCATAAGGGCTCAATACACCATGAAATCTTCATGCCACTGTACCAAAATATAGCTATCCTCTGGGTGACTGTATATCTGAATCATATATGAAAATTCTCAGAGAAAAACTTAAGAACTGCCCTTAGGAGCAAAGCCTGAGTTATTAAAAAAAAAAGAACAAGAGCTCCATTAATAGGCTAGTTTGGATCATGGATGTTTCAGTGTTCTTAGAATTGAACATGCTTCTATTCTCTAAAAGCACATGTAGACACTTCCCTAAGGCCCACTTGACTTCACATTCCAGGATGTCTGTATCTAGGTGAGTTATCACAACATACTGGTTATCTGGGTCATGAAGATCTTTTTTGTGTAATTCTTCTGTGTATTCTTGCTACATCTTCTTAATATCTTCTGCTTCTATTAAGTCCATACCATTTCTGTCCTTTATTGTGCCCAACTTCACATCAATTTTTTCCTTGGTATCTCAAATTTTCTTCAAGAGATCTCTAGTCTTTTCCATTGTATTATTTTCCTCTATTTCTTTGAATTGATCACTGAGGAAGGCTTTCTTATCTATCCTTGCTATTCTTTGTAACTCTACATTCAGATGGGTATCTTTCCTTTTCTATATTGCCTTTACCTTCTCTTCTTTTCACAGCTATTTGTAAGGCCTCCACAGACAACCATTTTGTATTTTTGCATTTCTTTTCCATGAGGCTGGTCTTGATCACTGCCTCCTGTATTATGTCACAAACCTCTGTCCCTATTTCTTCAGGCACTCTATCAGATCTAATCCCTTGAATCTATTTGTCATTTCCACTGTATAATTGTAAGGGAATTGGGTTAGGTCATATCTGAATGTTCTAGTGGTTCTCCCTACTTTCTTGAATTTAAGTCTGAATTTTGCAATAAGGAGTTAATGATCTGAGGCACAGTCAGCTCCTAGTCTTGTTTGTGCTGACTGTATAGAGCTTCTCCATCTTTGTCTGCAAAGAATAATACCAATCTGATTTCGGTATTGACCATCTAATGATGTCCATGTGTAGAGTCATCTCTTGTATTGCTGGAAGAGGATCTTTGTTATGATGAGTGTATTCTCTTGACAAAACTCTATCAGCCTTTGCCCTGCTTCAGTTTGTACTCTAAGGTCAAACTTGCCTGTTACTCAAGGTATCTCTTGACTTTGTACTTTTACATTCCAATCCCCTACCATAAAAAGGACGTCTTTTTTTCTTTCTTTTTTTTTTTTTGTTTGTTTGTTTGTTTTTAGTTCTAGAAGGTCTTGAGGGTCATCAGAGAACCGTTCAACTTCAGCTTCTTTGGCATTAGTGGTTGTGTCATAAACTTGGATTACTGTGATATTGAACGGTTTGCCTTGGAAATGAACAGAGATCACTTTTGATATTGCATCCAATCCAGGAGTCTGAATTTCAGACTCCTTTGTTGACTATGAGGGTTACTCCATTTCTTCTAAGGGATTCTTGCCCACAGTAGTAGATATAATGGTCTTCTGAATTAAATTCATCCTTTGCAGTCCTAAAATGTTGGTGTTCACTCTTGCCACTTCCTGTTTGACCACTTACAATTAACCTAGATTCATGGACCTAATATTCCAGGTTCCTATGCAATACTGTTCTTTATAGCATGGGACATTACTTCCATCACCAGTCACATCCACAACTGGGTGCTTTTTTCACTTTTACTCAGTCTTTTCATTCTTTCTGGAGTTATTTCTCCACTCTTCTACAGTAGCATATTAGGAACCTTCCAACCTGGGCAGTTCATCTTTCAGTATTATATCTTTTAGCCTTTTCATACTGTTTCATACTGTTCATGCTTAGGAAACGTCACTACAAACAAAGCTACTAGAGGTAATGGAGTTCCAGTTAAGCTATTTCAGATCTTAAAAGACGATGTTATTAAACTGCTACACTCAGATGCCAGCAAATTTGGAAAACTCAGCAGTGGCCACTGGAAAAGGTCATTTTCATTCCAATACCAAAGGAAGACAATGTCAAAGAATGTTCAAACTACCACACAATTGCACGCATCTCACATGCTAGTAAAGTAATGCTCAAAATTCTCAAAGACAGGCTTCAACAGTATGTGAATCAAGAACTTCCAGATGTTCAAGTTGGATTTCAAAAAGACAGAGGAACCCAGAGATCAAATTGCCAATATCCATTGGGTCATAGAAAAAGCAAGGCAGTTTCAGAAAAACATCTACTTCTGCTTCATTGACTAAGCAAAAACCTTTGACTATGTGGATGACAATAAACTGTGGAAAATTCTTAAAAGAGATGGAATACCACCACTTTACCTGCCTCCAGAGAAATCTATATATAGGTCAAGAAGCAACAGTTAGAACCAGACGTGGAACAAAGGACTGATTCAAAATTAGGAAAGGAATACATCAAGGCTGTATATTATCACCCTGATTATTTAACTTATATGCAGAATACATCATGTGAAATGCCCAGCTGGATGAAGCACAAACTGAAATCAAGATTGTCGGGAGAAATATCAACAACCTCAGATATGCAGGTAACAACACTTTTATGGCAGAAAATTAAGAGGAACTAGAGAGTCTCTTGATGAAAGTGAAAGAAGACAGTGAAAAAGTTGGATTAAAACTCAACATTCAAAAAAACAAAAATTATGGCATCTTGTCCCATCACTTCATGGCAAATAGATGGACAATCAATGGAAACAGTGACAGACTTTGTTTTCTTTGGCTTCAAAATCACTGCAGATGGTGACTGTAGCCATGAAGTTAAAAAATGCTTGCCCCTTGGAAGAAAAGCTATGACCAACCAAACAGCATATTAAAAAGCAGAGACATTGCTTTACCAGCAAAGGTCTGTCTAGTCAAAGCTATGGTTTTTCCAGTAGTCGTGTATGGATGTGAGAGTTGGACCATAAAGAATGCCAAGGGCTGAAGAATTGATGCTTCTGAACTGTTGTGCTGGAGAAGATTCTTAATTAAGAGTCCCTTGGGCTGCAAGGAGATCCAACCAGTCCATCCTAAAGAAATCAGTCCTGAATATTCATTGGAAGGACTGATGCTGAAGCTGAAGCTCCAATACTTTGGCCACCTGATGCAGAGAACTGAATCATTGGAAAACACCCTGATGTTAGGAAAGATTGAAGGCAGGAGGAGAAAGGGATGGCAGAGGATGAGACGGTTGGGTGGCATCACTGGCTCGGTGGACATGAGTTTGAGCCAGCTCTGAAAGTCGGTGATGGACAGGGAAGCCTGGAGTGCTGCAGCCATGGGGTTGCAAAGTGTCAGACACAACTGAGCCACTGCACTGAACTAAGGGACTTCCCTGGTGATCCAGTGGTTAAGAATTCACCTGCAAATGCAGGTGACACCAGTTCAATCCCTGATTCAGGAATATCTCACAAGCCACAGAGCAAGTAAGCCCTTGTACTACAGGTACTGAACTCCTTGCCCTCTTGAGCCCATGCACCACAGCTACTGAGCCTGCATGCTATAACAACTGAAGCCCATGCACCCTAGAGCCTGGGTTCTGCAACAACAGAAGCCACACAATGAGAAAACTGCAGACAACAATGAACAGTAGCCCCCACTCTGCAGCTAGAGAGCTTGTTTAGCAATGAAGACAAAGCACCACTATTTTTTTTTTAAAAAAAAAAAAGCACTATACATCAAACTAGCACACACTAGTATAAATATTAAGTGATATTACTGGACATCTCCCATTCTCTCCTCCCCTTAGTTTTAATTTGGTTGTCTCTAGCTTTCTAATTCTTGCAATCATGCTTTTCCACGTTAATGAATCTGCATTATCAATTTAACTACATTTCATACATCACTCCAGATTGTATGAGTGTGTTTGGGTAGTATATGACACAGGTGTAAATGCACAAGTCTTGCTACACCTCTGTCATATGCCCTGCAATCCTGAAGGTCAGAGTCTCATTATTAGTCCATCCTGACTCTAACTGCAGCTCATAAAGTCCTGTTGAGAGGGAGGTGAATTTTATATACATCTAAATGATGATAGTTCAATTCATAAATGTTGCTACCTGGAGAGAAAGGAGAAATCAAGTAGCAGTTTACATTGTGCAAATGTCAATGTCTGTCAATGGGGTATAAGCTTTGTTTTCAAATAAAGTCCCATTCTGAATAAAGAAGATGTGATACATATACACCATGGAATGCGTCTTAGCCATTAAAAATAATGCCATTTACAGCAATATGGTGGACCTAGAGATTATTATGCTAAGTAACATAAGTCAAAAAGGGAATGACAAATATCATATAAAATCATAGATATGGAATCTAAAGTATGACACAGATGAACACATCTATGAAACAGAAACAGATTCACAGACATAGAGAACAGGCTTGTGGTTGCCAATGGGGAAGTGCGTAGAGGAGGGATGGATTGGGAATTTGGAGATTAGCATATACAAACTATTATATATAGGATGGGTATATAACAATGTCTTATCGTATAGCACAGGGAGCTATAGTCAATATTTGTGATAAAGCATAATGGAAAGAATATGAAAAAGATAGTTATTTTGGTAGACATTCAGTTCAGTTCAGTCACTCAGTCATGTCCAACTCTTTGCAACTCCATGAACCACAGGACACCAGGCCTCCCTGTCCATCATCAATCCCCTGAGTCCACCCAAACCCGTGTCCATTGAGTCGGTGATGCCATCCAGCCATCTCATCCTCTGTCGTCCCCTTCTCCTCCTGCCTTCAGTCTTTCCCAGCATCAGGGTCTTTTCAAATGAGTCAGCTCTTTGCATCAGGTGGCCAAAGTATTGGAGTTTCAGCCTCAACATCAGTCCTTCCAATGAACACCCAGGACTGAGCTCCTCTAAGATGGACTGGTTGGATCTCCTTGCAGTCCAAGGGACTCTCAAGGGTCTTCTCAAACACCACAGTTTGAAAGAATCAATTCTTCGGCACTCAGCTTTCTTTATAATCCAACTCTCACATCCATACATGACTACTGGAAAAACGATAGCCTTGAATAGATGGACCTTTGTCAACAATGTAATGTCTCTTCTTTTTAATATGTTGTCTAGGTTGGTCATAACTTTCCTTCCAAGGAATAAGTGTCTTTTAATTTCATGGCTGCAATCACCATCTGAAGTGATTTTGGAGCCCCCCAAAATAAAGTCTGACACTGTTTCCACTGTTTCCCCATCTATTGCCCATGAAGTGATGGGACCAGATGCCAAGATCTTCGTTTTCTGAATGTTGAGCTTTAATCCAACTTTTTCACTCTCCTCTTTCACTTTCATCAAGAGGCTCTTTAGTTCTTCTTCACTTTCTGCCAAAAGGGTGGTGTCATCTGCATATCTGAGTTTATTGATATTTCTGCCAGCAATCTTGGTTCCAGCTTGTGCTTCTTCCAGTCCAGCGTTTCTCATGATGTACTCTGCACATAAGTTAAATAAGCAGGGTGACAATATACAGCCTTGACACACTCCTTTTCCTATTTGTTGTTCCATGTCCAGTTCTTACTGTTGCTTCCTGACCTGCATACAGATTTCTCAAGAGGCAGGTCATGTGGTCTAGTATTCCCATCTCTTTCAGAATTTTCCACAGTTTATTGTGATCCACACAGTCAAACGCTTTGGCATAGTCAATAAAGCAGAAATAGATGTTTTTCTAGAACTCTCTTGCATTTTCCATGATCCAGCCGATGTTGGCAATTAGATCTCTGGTTCCTCTGCCTTTTCTAAAACCAGCTTGAACATTAGGAAGTTCACAGTTCACATATTGCTGAAGCCTGGCTTGGAGAATTTTAAGCATTACTTTACTAGCATGTGAGATGAGTGTGATTGCATGATAGTTTGAAAATTATAATAATTCAAGTCAAGGGAAAATTTATCCAGTCTCTCAGGAAATATGTTAATTAATTCAGGTTTCTAAGGAGCAAGCTATCAAGTAGTTAATTACTCTATAAATGTAAACATCTATGTGCAGAGTGTGAGAAGGGGAAAAATTCTATCAAAAAAGAATAGGAAGTGGCAGGAAGAGGTGGGCTCTGAAACTGATCACTCAAACAGAAAAAGAAAATGATAGACGGAGAGAACAAAATGTCAAAGACAAGAACAGTGGGATGGACAGATATGACAAAGTCAGGATAATGAACTTTTCAGGCAACCAGAGACTGGCCATAATAAACTCGAAGAAAATGCAGAGTGAGAAAGGAAGTTACCAGCTCTTAGATATATGAAAGTATTTGCTTCCAAATAACTGTGACTTGATTTACACATTTGTAAAATAGTAACCCATCTCATATAGGAAAAGGATAACAGGTAAAGTTTTAAAGGATTTTAAATGAGTGAATTTTACTTGGAGGAAGGAAATTTATCTGAAGGAAACAAAATCAAGCCTTTATTTTAAAAGAATTCTGTTTTATAAGGAACCCACTATAGTGATTATCTTTAAAATTATAACAATGCAGAAATTATCCAGCAAGATAGTCTTCAGACCCTGCAGGAAAAAAATGTATTTTTGTTTAATTAAGTGAAATAGAAACAAGAACAAATCTTCTCTTATTGACTTTCTAATGCCTAAAACCGATGACTTGCCTTTAACCAACAGAATAACCAATAAAATAGGGCGATAAGATGTAACTTCCATGATTTAGTCACACAAGATTGTGAGCAAGGAGACTCTCTCTCTTGCTCACTTTGATAAAAGCGTGAAGCAATGTGAGGAAGGTCCATTTGACAAGGCAGTGAGGGTAGATTCCTCCAGGCAGCAACAAAGATGGCCACTGACTGATAGGCAGCAGATCTGGTTATTCACTTCTTTAACTGTAAGAAACTAAATTTTACCACAAATACAGAAGCTTGGGAGCAAATATTCCCCAGCTGAACCTTGAAATGAGACCCGAATCTGACTAACACCTTGACTGAGCTTGTGATAACTTACACAGAGGACCCAGTGAGGCTCTCCTAAACTTTTCACTCAGGGAAACAATGAGATAATAAATGTATATTGTTTTAATCTGCTGGTTGTGTGATAGTTTTGTTATACAGCAAAGAAAATAAATACCATCTAATTTTCTGCACAAATATCTAACATCACCAACTTGGAGAAGTAGGGAGGGAAGGGTTAGTTTTACTTTTTTCTGTCTCTGATATTGTAAACCAGGTACATGTTAAGTAAAAGAAATCTCTTATTTTCATAAAAGAATCTCATATTACTTCTAATTTTGTTATTTAATATATACTTGAAAACAAAAGTAAAGATAGTCATCCTAGAAGGATAGTTATAAACAATCTTAGGTTGAATCATACTTTGTAGGTTCTCCAGCAAATATTGCCTGAGCACCAACTAAGATCCAAGGAGTTTGTGAAGCAAAGATGTGTATTCAAGACATTGTCCTACACACAGGGAGTTTTCATTCAAGTGTAGAAGCATTATCAGCTCTTCAGATCTTAGGGTGACTCTTCCCACAGAAATGTGTCTCTCTTCTGTCACATACATTGTTCAGACCCGTCCATATCCATTTCTCAATCTTTCAAACTCTCAGTCTCTACTCTAGAGAAATCTACTCAAACATCAACAGGCTTTGGCAAACATATTTAAGGTCTTTTAGATTTGTACATGCTTTTCTATGGCCAGTCAAATGGAGATTTGCCAACTGTGTAGCCAGCGAAGAAAACACTTTCTATCCTGTGAACCATGAGATTTCTATCTTTGTTGCCAAAGCTAAACCCCCATAGCCCACACTTTGCATCACTACATCCAGGGCAAACTGATCTATGGCAACTATGACTTCATTTCACCATCTCCCCATATATGTCAATAACATAGTACACTGGAATTGTTCAGTTCTGAAACAATAACAAAAAGAGATTCTCAGAAGGATCATAAGAACAGCCCCTAAGAGGTCAAAAGTCCAGTACAAGGAGAGTGCAGATAGTGAAAGGTACACAGGGAAGATCATCAGAATGAGAATGATGATTTCATTTTTCACTGTTCCATCTAAAACACCAACATGCAATCATAAGAGGACAGTTCAGCAGTCTGTGCAGTAACCCAAAGGGAAAACCAGAATATGTACTGAGGAGGTCTCTGTGAGGCTGTGAGCAGCTTCAGTCCAATGAGAACACAGACGAAAGAAGTAGGTCTCTAAGAACCACTACCACGATCAATACCCTGCCCTCAGTGGATTTCTGCCCACACTTGGAATGCAACCAGTGATGTAAAAGCTTTCCTACCAAAGAACCAAAAGAAACTTGCTACTGAGCCCCATCCTGACTTAGAGAACTGGCTTAATGCCTTTGGAAATTCACTTCTCACCTATGTTGTTGGCCAAAGCCAGAGGTTCCTTTCCTCTCTTGCCACCATACAGTAAAATGCACCTCTCAAAGATGTTTCAAGCTCTCTTCCAACACATTTCACACTTTGGGTCTGTCCACACCATCTGACTTGATCCTGCTCCCAAGCCTGCTCTCTTCTTTTCTCCTATTTTCTCAAAAAGGGAGTTTTATATTCAAAACAGTTTTCACAATAGCAGAGCAATTTAAATAAGTTATATTAATATTCAACATTTCTGGATCCAAAAAGATGGGCAAAGTAACCTGATGGAATTCTTTTTATGTCTACCAGTTTTATTACTGTTTGCAAAGTATTTGGTCATCCATATTCAAAATGAGTCATTATTACAAAGACAAGAAGAAAGGCCTTGTACTTTTCTGCTTTCTTGTCTTAAGGTATAAAGACATTAGTATTTTAAGACTACAGCATGTGTACATGATGTTTTTACTAGAAAATGCAAATAATAATTTCTCATCACTGTTTAATTGTTCTAATCCAGGAACTATCATCTTAAGTTTGGGGAATGTCTCCTAATGAGGAAGAAATATTTCAGCTACAAACACACACACATACACATATATACCCCTGAACATTCCGATCGGTATCTTCTTGGAATGCAAGCCCACTTAGCCAAACATGTTAAGAATAATAGTGTTTATCTCTATTAATAGCCATAAAATGGTTACTAATTAGCATAATACTGGTATTAATGACCATAATTGTCTGGAGCCACGTTAGGCATTACTGACAAAATGGAGGCACAGCCCCCAGCCCCCTCTCCTCATTCCACAGGCATGGACCCAGGATTAAGGCTTTAGGCCTTGTAATTCTGACTTGTCTTTTCCTCTCCTCGGCTGAGTTGAGTGAAAAGGAATATTAAGGTGCTTTTTGTTCAGGAGAGGAGCATGAGAAGGCACAAAGCCTTCTGCAACTGTGCTCAGAGAATAATTCATAAATTTAATCATTGACATTTGTTTAAGGACTTTTACAAAAGAGTGTTCCAGGATGAGCACATAACCTGCAGCTTGAGGCCATGGGTGGGATTGCTATCTGAAGCTTATTTGTGAGGAAAATGTTTATGGCAAAGGAGTTTACTGAATTTAGGTCTTAGAAATAATTAAAATACTTAGAAGTTAAAGATTTAAGGAATGTTGTAAAATTAACATATTTTACTATAACTTATCAGTTCAGTTCAGTCCCTCAGTCGTGTCCGACTCTTTGCAACCCCATGAATCGCAGCACGCCAGGCCTCCTTGTCCATCACCAACTCCCGGAGTTCACCCAAACTCACGTCCATTGGGTCAGTGATGCCATTCAGCCATGTCATCCTCTGTCTTCCTCTTCTCCTTCTGCCCCCAATCCCTCCCAACATCAGAGTCTTTTCCAATGAGTCAACTCTTCACATGAGGTGGCCAAAGCACTGGAGTTTCAGCTTTAGCATCATTCCTTCCAAAGAAATCCCAGGGCTGATCTCCTTTAGAATGGACTGGTTGAATCTCCTTGCAGTTCAAGGGATTCTCAAGAGTCTTCTCCAACACCACAGTTCAAAGCATCAATTCTTCGGTGCTCAGTCTTCTTTATAGTCCAACTCTCACATCCATACGTGACCACAGGAAAAACCATAGCCTTGACTAGACGGAACTTAGTTGGCAAAGTAATGCCTCTGCTTTTGAATAATGCTATCTAGGTTGGTCATAACTTTTCTTCCAAGGAGTAAGTGTCTTTTAACATCATGGCTGCAGTCACCATCTGCAGTGATTTTGGAGCCCAAAAAAATAAAGTCTGACACTGTTTCCACTGTTTCCCCATCCATTTCCCATGAAGTGATGGGACCGGATGCCATAATCTT
>SJYQ01010944.1:26279-57958 GCA_006410935.1 Redunca redunca
CTGTTGTTTTCCTCTATTTCTTTGCATTGATCGCTGAAGAAGGCTTTATCTCTTCTTGCTCTTCTTTGGAACTCTGCATTCAGATGCTTATATCTTTCCTTTTCTCCCTTGTTTTTTGCCTCTCTTCTTTTCACAACTATTTGTAAGGCTCCCCAGACAGCCATTTTGCTGTTTTGCATTTCTTTTCCATGGGGATGGTCTTGATCCCTGTCTCCTGCACAATGTCACGAACCTCATTCCATAGTTCATCAGGCACTCTATCTATCAGATCAGGCCCTTAAATCTATTTCTCACTTCTACTGTATAATCATAAGGGATTTGATTTAGGTCATACCTGAATGGTCTAGTGGTTTTCCCTGTTTTCTTCAATTTCAGTCTGAATTTGGTAATAAGGAGTTCATGATCTGAGCCACAGTTATCTCCTGGTCTTGTTTTTGTTGACTGTATAGAGCTTCTTCATCTTTGGCTGCAAAGAATATAATCAATCTGATTTCGGTTTTGACCATCTGGTGATGGCCATGTGTAGAGCCTTCTCTCTCTAGCAGCCAGGGATTCAACCTAAAAAGATGGATGGTGTTGGTGATGAGAAATGAGACAGCCTCTCAGTTTTCTTTGGACTGCCTGTTTATTTTAAGTTTAAGATTCTCTTTTATACTTTTACAAAAAACATTAGCCAGAGGTTTGACATTTTCAGTTCCCCCTCTCCCAGATTTATTATCTCCATAAATCATTGTTGCTCTTCAGAGTTCCTGTTTCAGGGATTCTCTCGGAATCAGCTTTACCATCTATTGTCTACCTCCTCTAATGTGTCTTATAGTTAACTTGTGATTACATTGTAACTCATGCTACATTCCTCAGTTTACTACTTATCTTCCTAAATCCTGTTTGCCCCTAACATCCTGAGCCTAATGTTTTTGTAGACGTATAAAAGAGAATCTTAAAATAAACAAGCAGTCCAAAGAAAACTGAGAGGCTGTCTCATTTCTCATCGCCAACACCATCCATCTTTTCAGGTTGAATCCCTGGCTGCTAGAGTTGGACTCTGGCACATAATAATGGTTATCTCTTTAACAAGAGATAACCCTAAAAGAAGTGTGTTCTAGACTAGAGTAGAATGATAATGGAACAGAGCTCCAGGGTCAGAGCTATACTTTAAGGTTCACACACACACACAACAGTTATATAGCTATTTATAAACAAAATCTCCATTATATTTTAGCAGCTTAGTTAATATAATTTGCTGATAATAAGTGCTGCTTCTCCTTTGCCTATGAAAGTAATATCCTTAGAAGACAAATTTCATGTTGAAAATTTTAAGGGAAGTAACTCTTCAGCAGCTTTACTAAGCAAATGTCATTCTGCCTTGAGTACCATCACATGTTTCTGGACAGTATCCAATCTTTTTTTAATTTTGTTGTAAATCTGTGCTAGAATTTTCAAACCCCTGTGGTTGCTCATTTCAGAGAAATCTGAATTGTATGTAGCAAAATTCAGTTTAGAAAAATGATACAGAAGGGTTATTCTGAGTATTCTAATCTCTATGGAATTTGAACAAGCTGCTTCCAAAGGGCATGGGAAGATTAGCAAATTAAACAGATAACATTTAAATCACTTTCTCCTTTCTCTGCCACTTTACCAGATGTTTTAAAATAGGCTGTCTGGTGCTAATGATAAAGAATCCAGAATCCACCTGCCCATGCAGGAGACACAAGAGACTCAGGTTTGATCCTTGTGTCAGAAAGATTCCCTGAAGAAGGAAATGGCAACCCACTCCAGTATTGTTGCCTGGAAAATCCCACAGTCAGAGAAGCCTGGCTGGCTACAGTCCATAGGGTTGCAAAGAGTCAGAAGCGACTGAGCAAGCAAGCAATAATTATAAGGGAGCATTAGGTTTGGGAATATACCCTATACAACAGCACAAGAATGTATGTCACTGATATAATACTGAGGAATTATTGAGACATGAGTTTATACTCAGTCTTAATTTTACCAGGAGCTGAGCAATGAGAAATGGATTTGACCATGCATAGAAAGTCAGTAATCCCTAGATGCAAATGAATGTGCTTCCTGTGCATCTTCTTGCTCTCTTAGTTTTAATTCACCACAGAACAGTGCAGTCCTTCATGTGCTAAGGCAGGGGTCAGCAAGCCACTTGCATAAAGGGACAGGTAGCAAGTATTTTAGACTTTAGACTCACAACTATTCAACCCTACTACTGTAACATAGAAACAGTCACTGACAATATATAAATGAATGTACATGGCAGTATTCCAACAAACTTTTATTTATCAAAAAAATATATATATCTGGCAAAATTTGTGTCAAAGACCATAGTTTGCAAATCACTGCACTATGCCAACAGTTTTAGTCAATTGGTTGACCAGGAAAGTCCAACTCAATTTCATTTTTCACTTTTAAGTAATGTATGGATACATTATATATGTATAAAGTATTGGCTCATTGAATTGTGTGGACTAATTCTCACTATGTGCCACCTGCAATTTGGTTGTATGGATTCCAGTTTGAGTCTGAAGGCCTGAAACCCCTGACACTGATGACAGAAGGTCACAGCCATAGCTAACAGTCAGGCAGAGACTACACTCAGCCTTAACGTCTTTTGTTGTGCTCAGACCCTCAGGGGATTGAGTGAGGCCCAATCCACTGCAAAAGAGCCACCTGCTTTACTCAGTCTACCAATTCAAATACTAACATTGACTGTAAACAGCCCCAGAGGCACACCCAGAAATAATGTTTAGTCAGGCATCTTGTAACCAGTCAAGTCCATACATTAAATTACAACAAGAACCTCAGAAAATGTATGTTTCTTAATATTAGGGAACTACTGTGTCCAGTGTGAATAGAAATGAAAGCTGACTTCTTTCATTCTTTTCTTTCATCCATTTTTTTCTGTATTATTTCATAGATATCTTTTTTGACATTGTCAGGTGAAGAGAAGTTATTTTTCATAATTTCTGAGATATTTAGTTTTCAAATCATTTAGCACTTCAAAATGAGGTAGGAGACATAAATTGAACTTGAAATGACAATAGTGACAACTACTACAGAACANATAATTTCTGAGATATTTAGTTTTCAAATCATTTAACACTTCAAAATGAGGTAGGAGACATAAATTGAACTTGAAATGACAATAGTGACAACTACTACAGAACACAAAGTATTTAGGTATTGTGACCTAGCTTTTCCATCTGTTGGATACTGAATGGTAACATCCCCACACAAGTACACTCGTCTTCACCATTATGTCACAGTGGACTGCATCTAGCCAACACTACTGAAATATTTTAGTTAATCTAGCCCAGTAATCACCCAAGTCCTCTAAATACCAAAAGGGAAATGTACCTGTTTCATATCAATTTCTCACCACATATTTAGACTAATAATATCTATAAATTTTTAACCTTTCTTCTTATTTGCTACTTTGTCTGCATTCACCATCTTTGAAATTGTCCTCAGGATTTAAATGTCTCTTGTACTAGAGGAATTTTTGTATTAGGTTACATTATTCTTACCTATAAAAGTTTGCTGAGCCTCCAAACATCTCAGTTATAGGTGGCCCCTACTGTTCAAACAAGGGGAGTGCTGGTACCATACTGTTTAGGAGAAGGCAATGGCAACCCATTCCAGTACTCTTGCCTGGAAAATCCCGTGGACGGAGGAGCCTGGTAGGCTTCAGTCCATGGAGTTGCGAAGAGTCAGACACAACTGAGCGGCTTCACTTTTACTTTTCACTTTCGTGCATTGAAGAAGGAAATGGCAACCCACTCCAGTGTTCTTGCCTGGAGAATCCCAGGGACAGCAGAGCCTAAGTCGCGTCAGTCGTGTCCGACTCTGTGCGACCCCATAGACAGCAGCCCACCAGGCTCTGCAGAGTTTTTAGTTGCTTATAAAAATGGATCCCATCTTTGGAAAGCTTAACCCTCACCAGTGTACCACAATCAGCATCACAGTTTTTTTGGTAAAGTACAAGTGCAGTTTAAATTGATTTTCTAACTACTTTTATTACTGCCAGTCTTGAGTGTAGCAACAAGGGTTGGGCATTTCTTTTTATAGGGAAGGAAGCATTTTAGTCATCTGAGGAGTTTCATTAAAGTCATGACTGCAAATTCAATGGTATTTAAATGAAAACAAATAGATTAAACATGAAAGAAATTATATAATTTACACCAAATTTGAAAAGTCTCAAAGAGTTAAATGTTTCAAGATTTGACTAATGGGAAAAGACCACTATCTAATTCCACACAGAGTTTTTACATCGTATTTAGGCAGCAAGGTCAAACAAGCAGGGGGGAAAATTTCATCTTCAATTTTCTCTACCCTTAGGTAATAATATGTGGAAAATTTATTTACCCTGATTGATCTTCCTGGGCATGAGAGACCTCCCTGTCTTAAATCCCATCTGAAAACTATCTTCCTCACCTTGTCTTATAGAATGCTAACATTTTTTTTACTTTACTTCAAAGAACAAGCAAGGCAAAATATGAGCTGCTAAGATACCACCCTTGACTGTTCTGCTTAAAAATCTATTTGCTAATCGGTTTTTAGTAAGGAATATGTGTTAAAAAAAAAACAAAACTGTTTTTTAACTAGATGTATTTGTTCTTGTTTTAAATCTATATGGTTTACTTAAAGATTGAATTTGTACATCCACTCACACATATACACAAAGATTTAGTAAACTGTGTTAATCACTATGATTTTTACATATAATTAGAAAAAACACTGTTAAAATTGTGTGAAAAGCTTGACAAATAAAATCAGAGCAAAGGTAAAGCTCAAATCAAATGTGAAAGCTCTAGACTCCCTTGGCTTAGGTTTGCAAAATGCTATAAATAAGTAATTTAGGAAGGAAACAAGCCAATTCTTTTGGTTCAGCAGTAGACAAAGTTCTCACACCTTACATTTTGTTCCTGGCCCTTTTGCTAGCACATTAAGTACCTTATGAAAATTGCTCAACCTTTAGTCTAAAAAAAAAATTAAGTAAAAATTAGTTTGTCTCACCTGCCTCCTAATCAAATGATTCAGAGCCAAAAGTTAAAATTACTAAAATCTTGAGAATATAAAGACTAGATAGAAGAGCACTGGGGAATAAATTTGATTATTGTCTATTGACATTAAAATGCAATTGTGGTTTCAAGCAAGTACTGTCCACCTATTAACACTGCTAATTGCCATTAATCTAACAATCACCAAGTGTTTTTCTTTTAAAAAGTTAAACAATGACATTGTTCTGATGTAATTTTATTTTAAAATGATGTCAATACTTAAAGTATCTTTGGCAGACAGGTTTATATTTCTGTTTCACAAATGGAAAACTGGGGTGTGAGTTCAGAGATTTGTTCAAATCAACACCAATAACAGACAGGATAAATCACAGCCTTCCAGACTTTAAGTCAATGTTTTCTGTCCCAAGCTTTGCAATATAAATCATCTACCTGCTCCATCACACAAAGAACTTAGTTGTCCAAATTAAGTGATTTGGTAACCATTTTCAGGAGTTCTCTGACTTGAGGATTACAATTATGCTCTGGGCTGTCTACAAAAATCATGGCTTTCTCCTTGCAGACTAGTCTAATGGGTAGGAGACTGTGTCTTGCCCCTGCTCTCAAGTACACCACTTATCATTTCTGGGTTCATTTTTGTAAAGAGAGGATTAAGCTAGATGGGAATTTCTAAAACTATTTTTCAAGATATATTAATGAGCATTGCCTCAAGAAAAGAGGTGGGAGACAGCATTTCTTTTTTTCCTTTAAGATACAGTCATATCTTCTATTCCCCTCTCAGAGTTCCACAACATATTTAAACATGTTAAAGAAGTCCTACAGAGGATAGCCTGTTTAACCCTAATTCGTAGAAGTTTCTAGTTTTGCCCCTAAATTTTTTTTTCTAGAAATACCTTTTCCCATCACACAGTACACTCTTTCTCAGAAGCAATGTGAGTACATGATGATACAAAGTGATGACACAAAAAGAATTTTTTCTACTTTTAAAAGACCTCTCAAATTGTACAACTGAGAATACACAAGGGTTTTATGTTACAGTATCAAGAATCCTTTATTCTTAACTACATTACCTTGCCATAGGCTTCAAGATATTCAGTTTTCTCTTTTCAGTACTGTATTAACAGGTCTTATGACTAATACAGTTTAAGTTCAATAGAACTGACAGAAAATCATGTCTAAATGAGTCTAGTGTTGAGATAGGAAGTTATCTGGATGTTAGAACTCTCTGGTAAGGTCACACCTAAACACTCACCTTACTCATTGCCTTCCCCTCTGCTCTCCAACAAATTCTTTGGGCTTTCTATTTCCTTTCCCTATGCAAGAGTCAGACATGACTTAGCAACTAAAGAGAGAGAGAGACAGAATCTACCTATCCACACAGAAACAAAAACTAAAGCCTCAAAATTGTTTTAGTCCTAAATGTCAGCCAGAAACATTTATACCCATGAATAGAAAGTGATGTTTTCTGCTCCCAAGATGGAGGGAGGATGTGGCTGGAAAGGGTGGTTTGGAGGAAAGGGTCAGAAGAGCAGGAGTTTGCTGAAGTGGGAAGAGGAAGGCCCAGGATAGAGTGGATGCAACTCAGTGTCTCACTGGCTTTGATGGTGGACCACCCACTGTCACACTCAGGAGTCCTGAAAGTTTGCTATTTTCCACTTGTACACCTGGACAGGGATGCAGACGTGAATGGACACTAGATGTCAGCTGAGGCAGGACTGCTCAGAGCCACTGAGAAGGCCCTGGGAGCCAGGAAAATGGTAAACACATGGGTGCGATTTCCTGTCTCCTCCCAAGTGTCTTTTCTCATCTGACTGATATCACCCAGACATTTGTCTCAAAGTCTAAAGGCTCTTCCAAAGATGTTGTTTATAGTCTGGAAGAATATTAACTAATTTACATATTGAGAGTGATCTAAATGTCTGTTGATTTAAATACATTGAGAAATATTTTCTAATTTTATACTTTTCCATGTGTAAAACGTCTGTTTCTGAGGAAATCGTTTAATATCATGGTTGGATGAAGTTAAAATTCAGATAAGCCTAGGTTGGTTTTGACAGATAAATTGTTCTCAAAGTGGAACAGTAGAAAAGATTATTTGTATTTTCTGGGAGTTCAGTTTCCAGTGCTGGCATTGCCTTTCTATTGTTTGGTCTATTTTACAACTGTGTAGGGGCAGAGGTGAACTTGGAGAGTTTTGTCAGATGGAGATGAAAATAATTTTTCCAATGGAAAAGTACTCTAAATTTTGCAGTTTATTGTCCTGTTGGATGTTAACCAGCTCTACATCTGATCAAGCAATTTTACCTTAATATTACTTCTCAAACATTCTTGATATTAGTTTTGATACCTTACTGATTCGTTCATTAATTACTGAGTTAAAGAAAACCTTGACGTGCATTCACATTATATTTGCATGAAAGTATTAACTTCACTTATAGAAACTATACTTTATCAGAATACTTATTATTTATTATACTTTCTTCTTGTTCATCATATTTATACAAAATAAAGTAGATTAAAATGTAGACCAAGGGAAGAAATAATTGCAAAAGATAAGGAGAAAGACAATGTCAGCCCTCTCCCCTCAGGACTCAGGAGAGAGGCATCAGTTCAGTTCAGTTCAGTTGCTCAGTCGTGTCCGACTCTTTGCGAACCCATGAATCGCAGCACACCAGGCCTCTCTGTCCATCACCATCTCCTGAAGTTCACTCAGACTCACGTCCATTGTGTCCATGATGCCATCCAGCCATCTCATCCTGGGTCGTCCCCTTCTCCTCCTGCCCCCAATCCCTCCCAGCATCAGAGGAGAGAGGCATCACTACTTCACTACTTCCCAATAGTCAATTGTGCTCCTTATCCCACACATCTTCCCTCTTAGAGCCCATTCAGCCAGTGACAAGGGTGTGAGGCCACCACATTTGCATGGTGAGCTTCATGTTGGAAAGGGTCTGCACCAAAGTCTTATGCTCTAAT
Organism: Redunca redunca; assembly: GCA_006410935.1. Classification (NCBI taxonomy): domain Eukaryota; kingdom Metazoa; phylum Chordata; class Mammalia; order Artiodactyla; family Bovidae; genus Redunca; species Redunca redunca. Next base: position 34,277 of record SJYQ01010944.1, read on the forward strand.
GCTGTTGTCTTGAAACTCTCCATATATTGTCTTTGATTTTTTTTTGTAAGTGAAGTAAGAATATACAGGGGCACATGCTAAGGTCTTGGAATCCTGAATTCCCACACTCCCCAGGTCTCCAGGAGGAGTTCTCCAGCACCTTCCTCCCCGCCCCCACTCAGTGGCTCTGGCCATCTCTATTCTTAACAGGGGTCTAGGTGTGGGCACATGAAACATAAGAGTTGGGTACTACAAGAGCATTAGACAAACACAAATAGAGATCATGGTAACAGGTAGGGATAGAGACCACCAGAGAAAGTGCAAAGCTTTTTTCTTTGTTTTGAACTCTGCTTTTGTATCTTGAACTGGACCCTATGATTATGTGGTTGCCCTACTGGGGTGCAGTGAAGAGTTCTCAAAGACACACTGGTTGATGTTCAATCCCCACATACTCAGAATGACCCCTGCAAATATACTGAGCTGAGAACAGTGTGAAAGACAGAGTTTTCCATTTAACATTGTTCCTCCAAACTTTGTTTAGCTTCAGATCACCCATTATATCCTAGTCATTTTGCAAGGTATCAAAAAAAATTTAAAAAGCACAACACAATAAGTAAATCAAAAATTTTACATTCAATAAGTTTAAGGGGGTGGAGCATGTTCCATCTTGCAGCTGTGGGCTGGGAGACAAGGACAGATCATGCCAGGTGCTAGCCAGGATGCCAAAGGCTGGAGCAGGAGATTCTACCTGAGACAGCACTATCAAAATTGCAGGGCTCCTGGGAAAGCCAATTGCAGAGCCTCCAAGAATGAATCTCCGGTACATCAAAACAGGAACAAAGTTGGGAATGCTGAGTTGAGAAAATAGAAACGGGAGAAAAAGAAGTTTAAGGGGGATGAAGATGCCACAAGTGCTGGTATCAAGAAACACTGTGAAAGTGAAAGTGTTAGTTGTTCAGTCATGTTGGACTCTTTGTAATCCTATGAACTGTAGCCAACCAGGCTCCTCTGTCCATGGGATTCTCCAGGCCAGTGGGTTACCGTGCCCTTCTCCAAGGGATCTTCCCAACCCAGGGATTGAATCTGCATTGCAGGCAGATTCTTTACCCTCTAAGCCACCAGGGAAGCCCATTAATATACTGTACTCCTTCACAACAAGCTTAATTTTGACACATTGCACTCTTAGGTAAATATTTACATGTAACTTGTATACAATCCAAAGCACATATCATGTAATATAGGCCTAGTTTTCACATATTCCTACCAAGTTCCTTTCTTCTTCAATTTGCATTACTAAACCATCTAAAACTGCCACGTAAGGAAAAACTCCAGTGAAATTTCTCAACTGCCTGGCATGGCTGACTGGAGACTTAATAATGGTGAACATCATCCCTTCTGAACCCATCTGGGGGAACTTTTTACTGAAAGGAAGACTGCAATTTATCAAGGGTCATCTGGCAGGAGAGATATGTATTAGAGTTTCGACAAACCTCTGAAATAGTCTGTCTTCACCTTTCTACCCTTATAGAACAGGGGACTGCAGATCACACAGCTAATATTCAAAGTGAAATTGGACCACATAGATATGAGAAGTGAACTTGACATCAAAGGTTATCCATTCTTCCACATTTGCTTTTCCTGCTTTTCCATCTCAATTTCATTGGTGCTTCCATTTTTTTCCTTCACTTTTTAGAATAAGATTAAAAAAAAAAAAAAAAAAAACTGCTTTTATATATAACTCTACATTTTCCCCTATTGGAGCATCTACAAACCCAGCTGTGATTCTTTTGTTGTTTCTCAGATGTAGAAAAAATAAGCCATAAGCAAGACTACAAAAATAAAGGATTTTATTTGTCCTTGAAATTTTTATGCTGTGAGCTATCGCATCTTCATTTTAAACTAAAGTTCTCTTCTAATCTCTGCGTCCATAATGTTTTCCTGATACCTCTTTTTTCAGAGAATATTCCTAGAAAAGAATAGAGAAATGTTCAACTGAAATAGCCTCAGTAGCAGATATAAATATAGAGGATATGTGTAGAAGGCACACAAGTATATTAGAAAGGTTTCCTTTTTATAATTAGTGAAAGTAGAAATTTTTTTTAATGTGGCAGTAACTCCAATAGAACTTGTGGCAGTATAGTCTTGCTACTGCTGCTGCTAAGTCACTTCAGTCGTATCCGACTCCGTGCGACCCCATAGACGGCAGCCCACCAGGCTCCCCCGTCCCTGGGATTCTCCAGGCAAGAACACTGGAGTGGGTTGCCATTTCCTTCTCTAATGCATGAAAGTGAAAAGTCAAAGTGAAGTCGCTCAGTTGTGTCCGACCCTCAGTGACCCCATAGACTACAGCCTTCCAGGCTCCTCCGTCCATGGGATTTTCCAAGCAAGAATACTGGAGTGGGGTACCATTGCCTTCTCCGAGTATAGTCTTATATAACCTAAACTTAAGCTGCAAAATCATTGTTATCAAATGCAGCTGAGGAGTTTTTTTAACTTTTTCTGCAGCTTAAAATCTATGTGCTGTTTGGTGCAAATCATTTCACCTCCCAAATCCTCAGTTTCTTGCCCTAAGATGAAGAGGATCTCAGTGCAGCTGGGCCAGTTTCCCAGAGCAGTAAAAGGCTGAAGCAAAACTGCATGTATGGAAATGCTTTAAATTGCAAAGCACCATCCAGATGCAGGGACATTTTATTATACAGGTGCAGGATGTTGAAAAAGACAGAATGTGAAGATTCTTTTTGATTTGAATAAGCAGCTTCTGTACTGCCCATGGGGATTAATTATAAGACTTTCCACTTTTTCAAATATTTACAGATTTATTTAAGTAGTGAGATTCAGAACCTACTGAAACACGATGAGTTGATCAGAAGTATGAAGAAATTCTTCAACTTTTCTTAATACCCACTCGGCTGATTTCAAATCCATGCTTTTGATGCAAATATTCAGAGGAGGGAAACGTCCTGTGATTCCTGTAAATAATTAGTGTCACTGAGTCATTGCCTCTCTTCCCTACAGAGAAAGTCCAGTATGTGGCTACACTTGAGTTGTAAAGACAAATCCTTTGTCTTTTCCAACCACACGGGTTACCTCTATTCTATTTCCAAATGACCTTGGCGATGAGAGGGAGGGAATAACAACAACAGAAAAAAACGTTGCTGCTCTTGTTGTTGTTCAGTCACTAAGTCATGTTTTCTCTTTGTGACCCCATGGACTGCAGCACACCAGGCTTCCTTGTCCTTCAATATTTTCCAGAGTTTGCTCAAATTTATGTCCAATAAGTCAGTGGTGCTATCTAACTACCCCTTCTCCTTTTGCATTCAATCATTTCTAGCATCTGAGTCTTTTCCCAGATGAGTCAGTTCTTCCCATCAGTTGGCCAAAGTATTGGAGCTTTAGCTTTAGCATCAATCCTTCCAATAAATATTCAGGGTTGATTTCATTTAAGATTGACTGATTTGATCTCCTTGCAGTCCAAGGGGCTCTCAAGAGTCTTCTCCAGCACCACAGTTTGGAAGCTTCAACTCTTCAGCCCTCAGCCTTCTTTATGGTCCAACTCTCACATCTGTACGCATGACTACTGGAAAAACTATAGGTTTGACTGTACTAAGTTTTACCAGCAAAGTAATGTCTCTGCTTTTAAGCTTTAATACTGTCTAGGTTTGTCATAGCTTTCCTGTCAAGGAGCAAGTGTCTTAATTTTGTGGCTACAGTCACAATCCACAGAGATTTTGTGGCCCAAGAAAATAAAATCTGTAACTGCTTCCACTTTGTCCCATTCTACTTGCCATGAAATGATGGAATCAGGTGCCAATATCTTAGTGTTTTTAATGTTGAATTTTAAGCCAGTTTTATCACTCCCCTCTTTCACTTCTATCAAGAAGCTCTTTAATTCCCTTTTACTTTCTGCCATTAAAATGGTACCATCTGCATATCTGAGATTGTTGATATTTCTCCTGGCAATCTCAATTCATCTTGTGATCCATTCTTGATTCCAGCTATGTTTTTTCCAGTAGTCATGTATGCATGTCAGAGTTGGACCATAAAGAAGGCTGAGCACAAAGAAATTGATGCTTCTGAGCTGTGGTGTTGGAGAAGACTCTTAAGAGTCCATTGGACTGCAAGGAGATCCAGCCAGTCCATTCTGAAGGAAGTCAGTCCTGAATATTCATTGGAAGGCTGATGTTGAAGTTGAAGCTCCACTACTTTGGCTACCTGGTGCAAAGAACTGACTCCTTAGAAAAAACCTTCATGCTGGGAAAGATGGAAGGCAGGAGGAGAAGGGGATGACAGAGGATGAGATGGTTGTATGGCATCACTGACTCGATGGACATGAGTTTGAGCAACCTCTGGGAGTTGGTAATGGACAGGGAAGTCTGGCATGCTGCATGCAGTCTGTGGGTTGCAGAGTCACACTGTGTGACTGAACTGAACTGAACTGAACTGTGATTCATCCAGCTTGGTATTTTGCATGATGCACTCTGTAGATAAGTTAAGTAAGCAGGGTGACAATATAGAGCTTTGCCGTACTCTTTTCCCAATTTTGAATCAGTCAGTTGTTTCATGTCTGGTTCTAATTACTCCTTCTTAACTCATAAGCAGATTTCTCAGGGAATAGGTAGGGTGGTCTGGTACTCTCATCTTTTTAAGATCTTTCCACAGTTAGTTGTGATCCACACTGTCAAAGGCTTTAGTGTAGTCAATGAAGCAGAAGTAGATGTTTTTCTGGAACTCTCTTGCTTTCTTGGTGATGCAACAAATGTTGGCAATCTGATCTTTGGTTCTCCTGTCATTTCTAAATCCAGCTTGTACATCTGGAAGTTCTCAGTTCATGAACTGTTGAAGCTTAAGTTAAAGGATTTTGAACATAACCTTACTAGCATTTGAGCTCAACTGTACAGTACATTGAACATTCTTTGGAATTGCCCTTCTTTGGGAATGGAATGAAAACTGACCTTTTCCAGTCCTCTAATCACTGCTGAGTTTTCCAAATTTGCTAACATATTGAGTTCAGTACTTTAACAGCATCATCTTTTGGGATTTTAAATAGCTCAGCTGGAATTTTATCACCTCTATTAGCTTTGTTCATAGTAATGCTTCCTAAGGCCCACTTGATCTCATGTTCCAGGATGTCTGGCTCTAGGTGAGTGACAACACTGACCACCATGGTTATTTGAGTCATTAAGACCTTCCTTATATAGTTCTTCTGTTCTTCTGTGTATTCTTGACACCTCTTCTTAATCTCTTCTGCCTCTGTTTGGTCCTTACCCATTCTGTCCTTTATTGTAACCATTCTTAAATGAAATGCTCCCTTGATATCTCCAATTTTCCTAAAGAGATCTCTAGTCTTTCCCATTCTATTATTTTCCTCTATTTCATTCCATTGTTCACTTAAGAAAGCCTTCTTATCTCTGCTTGCTATTCTCTGTAACTGTGCATTCAGTTGGGTATATCTTTCCCTTTCTCCCTTGCCTTTTCCATCTCTTCTTTCCTCAGCTATTTGTAAAGCCTCCTCAGTCAACTAGTTTGCCTCCTTTTATTTCTTTTCCTTTGGGATGGTTTTGGTCACTGCCTCCTGTACAATGTTATAAATCTCCCTCCAAAGTCTTTGGGCTCTCTATCTACTGGATCTAATCCCATGAATCTGTCACCTCCACCATATAATCATAAGAAATTTAAGTCAAACCTAAATTGCCTAGTGGTCTTCCCTACTTCCTTCAATTTAAGCCTGAATTTTGCAATAAGCTCATGATCTGAGCCACAGTCAGCTACAAGTCTTATTTTTGCTAACTGTAAAGAACTTCTCCATCTTTGCCTGCAAAGAACATGATCAGCCTGATTTCAGTATTGACCTTCTGGTGATGTCCATGTGTAGAGTCATTTCTTGTGTTGGAAAAGGGTGTTTTCTATGACCAATGTGTTCTCTTGACAAAAATCTATCAGCCTTTGCCCTGCTTCATTTTGTACTCCAAGTCCAAACTTGCCTGTTTTTCTGGAATCTCAACTCCCTGCTTTTGTATTCCAATCCCCTAAGATGAAAAGGACATCTTTTTTTAGTGTTATTTCTAAAAGGTCTTATAGGTCTTCATATAACCAGTCAACTTCAGCTTCTTCAGCATTATTAATTGGGGCATAGACTTGGATTACTGTGATATTGAATGATTTGCCTTGGAAACAAACCAAGATCATTCTGTCGTTTTGGGGATTGCACCCAAGTACTGCATTTCAGACTCTTTTGTTGACTATTAAGGCTCCTCCATTTCTTTTAAGGGATTGTAGCCCACAGCAGTAGGTATAATAGCCGTCTGAATTAAATTCACCCATTCCCTTCCATTTCAAGTTCACTGATTCCTAACATGTTGACGTTCAATCTCCTTTTTTGACAAGATTCAATTTACCTTGACTCATGGACCTAACATTCCAGATTTCTAAGCAATATTGCTCTTTACAATATCAGACTTTATTTTCACCACCAATAGTGTTAAAGTAAATATAACTGACATTATTAATTGTTTGCACTATCTTAATTATTCTATATGCATTATCTCAACTAACATTTACAATAATGCAATAGTTTTCCTGCTATGGTTATCTCCACGGTATAAATGGCAAATGCTAAGACAGAGGGAGAATAAGTGATCAATAAGTCACACAAGTGGTGGTGGTGGGTTCACACGTCAGGCAGGCTGCTTAGCCTCTGCTCCACACCAGCCCCTCCATGCATCCTATGGGTGGGCAGGTCTACTGAAATGACTCCCTGCTGTTGCTGTTGTTTGGACACCTACCACTTATGAAGTGCTTTGCTATGTTTTTGTGAATGGTATTGAGTACTCTGATTAATTATACATTTTTAGAGTAGACATTGCAGATCCTATTTTACAAAATAAGGTACCTGAAGCTCAAAGAGGTTAAATAGCTTGCTAAAGTTTGTAGAGTAAGTATTATAACTGACTTATCTGGGATTTTAGACTGAATCTGTTTGAATCCTAGGCCACTTGTCATTTCAATAATATTTTCTTAGGTTTTCTCATGATCCTTTTCACATGGCACACATGATATCTTCTGTACAAGATCCATGCTCTGGGTCAAACTTACTCCTTCTTCCTAGCTCCCTGAAACAAGAAGATTCTAGCTAATTCCCCAGATCATACAAACACCATGGCAGAATCAAAAGCTACACTATGGAGTTATTAATGTTTTTATTGAAGTCAGGTCAGTCAGTCCAACTGACAAAGCCACCATGTTCTTCTCTACAGGAAAACAATTTAGGCAGTAGTCAGAACTGGATGACTCAAGAGCCCGCTTATGAACAGGTGGTGGTTACACACTGTTCTGCAGGCCCATACTAGTCTACTCATAAAAGAAGGACCACTTGGTACTTGAGTGCTTGGTAAAAGGTTAAACCTTCTCTGCTCATCAAAAATAAAATGCACTTTGAATGTTTGAACCATTCTGTTAAAATATGAAACAAACTGCTCAAAAATAAGAATTAAAACAAAGCATAAATGTTACCTGTTAGATTGGGAAAGCTAGGGCAGCAAAACCTACAATTTAACACATAGATATCATTCTGTCTTGTCTTCTACCAGCTCCTGCAGTAAAGACTGGAAAATAATAGAATCCCTGTCTTGTGGACTCTCGTGCAGGAACAAAGCTTATGATAGTTGATACCCTGTACAAAATAAGAATTCCACACTTACATAGCAAATACATGAATAGAAAAGTTATTTCAGGCCAAAAGCATTCTTGCAGCACAGGCAAAGTGATGTTAAGTATTTATCCCCAAGCCATTAAAAGGAAAAAAATTGGAGAGGATCCAGAGGGAGGGCATGGGGTGGGAGGTGGGAGGGGATTCATGTTTGGGAACGCTTGTACACTCGTGGTGAATTCATGTCAATGTTTGGCAAAACCAATACAGTAATGTAAAGTAAACTAAAGTTAAAATAAAAATTAAAAAAAAAATAAAAATAAAAGGAAAAAAATTACTTAATTTCTATGGCCACAGGTAAATGTTTTTAAAGGAATCCAAAAACAGATAATAAAAGCAGAAAAAGCTGGCTTATGCCAGTAGGAAATGTCCATGAGGCTAGGCTAAGCGGAAATGCAATGTATTCATGGTGCTGGGAAGACTGTTTTCTTTTAGAAACCTGGCAGCCTCTGTTGGCATAACAGGACAGCAATTGCTTTACTGATTAGCTGTGTATTCTTTTTTCTATGGTTTTGTCTGCTGTAGCCTGAAATTGTCACTTTACTTGGCTAACTGTTAAATCACAAGCTTTAAAGGAGCTGGTTGTAGTTTTAATTGTATTAACAATAGGAGAAATATGAGGGGAAACTCACGTTTCACTCTACTTCCCTTATACTTGTGGATCTTGTGTTTCTGATTTATAGTGTGACTTATGCTGCTTCAAGGCTCAAGGCTAAATTACAAAGTCAGTTTCAGCTTCAACAAATACTCTACAGGTCCTGCTGTGTCTCCCTGAATGGCAGGACTCATGGATTCCATCTGTGAGGAAGCAAGCTTTGCATATGAAAAACCACAGGGCAGGGGACAAAGCAGGGAAGAACAGCAATTCAACAATTCCTTTCTTTTGTTGTGTGTGGTGTCCCTTTAAACACTTATGATAACAACCAGTGAGTGCTTTAGAAACAAATAATTTTTATTGTGGAATTGGAAGGGCAATTATTTGATGTTCTATATGCATATGCTTGAAAGCAAAATGTCTTTGCTTAATGTAACAGCAGACTTTAAGAGCTGATATAATCTTGCTTTCATCTATCACCCTAAAAAATGGTGGGTTTCTTGAGCTGCTGAGCTTTACTCTCTTGTTCTAGGTTTGTTTAACCTGATGTGAACGTAAGTTCATCCTAGAGAAAAAGTCCACTGACAATACATAAATACTTCAATTTTACTTCAAATTAAAATGGGAGAGGGAAACAAACCTCCATTGAAAAAAACCTGAGTTATTGTTTTTTATATTGGCCAAAAGGTAGAACAATATTATCTTTATATTCTGTTTCTCTAAACTGCATTTAATCTTCCACTGGGCAGAGTAGCAAAACCGGTAATAACTTACTGCCACCTACAGATGAGATATAAGTCTGCTGGTAGCGAAACAGGTGGGCCAGGATTCACACTGAAGCCCTCCTCCCCCCCGCCCCCCGCGCCCAGCTCACAGAAGATCTTATAAGTTTGAGGTGCAGAAAATGAATACTTCTCCACCATGAGTAATTGGATTGTGCTTGTAGTTTTGAGATATAAATTAAATTAGAGCTCACAAAGCAGACTCTCCAACAGTGTATTCAAATCATTTTCTTCTCCTAAAGGTTTTTTTCCTAATGGCAGTGAGCTGTCAGTTACTGTAGGAGAAGAAATATTTATTACATTTTTCCAAGTCTAAATGTTAATTTGGGAAAAGATAAACAGAATATATAGGGAAATACTTTTGAAGAAATGTTGGAGATCATCTAAAAAGTAATAACTAAGAACAGATTATACCTATTTTGGACTACATTAATTAACTTCCTGGTTACATTTTTCTCTCTCATGAAATAGGAATGATAATGTTGAAGGAAGGCGGACCCCTTCCAGGGCCGGAAACTGGGCACTTGTCTAACACTCAGAAATGAATTGTCTGAGGAGACACATGATGTGCTGACAAAGCAAGAGAATTTATTGGGAAAGGGCACCCGGGTGGAGAGCAGGAGGGTAAGGGAGCCCAGGAGAACTGCTCTGCCGCATGGCTCACAGTCTCAGGTTTTATGGTGGTGGGATTAGTTTCCAGGTGGTTTTTGGCCAATCATTCTAATTCAGAGTCTTTCCTGGGGGTGCACGCATCGCTCAGCCAAGATGGATGCTAGCAAGAGGGATTCTGGGAAGTGGACGGACACGTGGTGTCTCCTTTCCACCTTTCCTGAACTCTTCCAGTTGGCGGTGGCTTATTAGTTCCGTGTTCCTTATCAGGATCTCCTGTCATAAAACAGCTCATGCAAAAGGTTACTATGGTGCCTGGCCAGGGTGGGCGGTTTCAGTGTGCTTCCCCTAACAATAACACTACATGCCTCACAGAGCTGCTACCTGGATTAAAGGAGTTACTGTATTTAAACTCAAATCCCAGCTATAACCTTTATTAGCTAATCATATTTTGTGTAGCAAATCCAAAAGGGCTTCCCTGGTAGCTCAGTTGGTAAAACTTTTGCAGAGCATGAGAGCCCAGTTCAATCCTGGGTTGGAAAGATCCATTGGAGAAGGGAGAGGCTACCCACTCCAGTATTTTGGACTTCCCTGATGGCTGAGATGGTAAGGAATCCACCGGTAATGGGGGAAACCTGGGTTCCATCCATGGCTTGGGAAGTTCCCCTGGGAACTTTCATGGCAGTTCACTCCAGTATTCTTGCCTAGAAAATCCCCATGGACCTAGGAGCCTAGTGGGCTCCATTCCATGGGATGGCAAAGAGTCAGACATGACTGAACGACTAAGCACAGCACAGCACATAACTAATTCAGACTGACAAAGCTGATACCTGTGTGAAATTCTTTGCTTTAAAATTCCATTCTATCCTCACAATTAATTTCCAGAAGTTTGATAAATATCATCTTAGCAAAAAAATTTTCATTAAAAAATTTAAAATTTGTTTATTAAGTCACTGTAACACCATTATTGTACACCTGCAATTTAAAATTAGGGAATATTCAAGAGGCACATGGAAAGAAGCTCAACATCACTAATCATGGCAAAAGCAAACAAAAACCACAGTGAGGTATCACCTCACACCTGTCAAATAGTTGTCATCAAAAAGACAACAGATAACAAGTGCCGGAAAGGATATGAAGAAAATCCTCTTGCACTTTTGGTGCATGCTAAGTTGCTTCAGTCATGTCCTACTATTTGCAACCCCATGGACTGTATCCTGTCAGGCTCCTCTGTCCATGGGATTCTCCAGGCTAGAATATTGAAGTGGGTTGCCATTTCCTCCTCCAGGGGATTTTCCCAATCTAGAAACTGAAACCTTATCTCGTCTGTCTCCTGCATTGGCAGGCGGGTTTTTTACTACTAGTGCCACCTAGGAAGCCCTGCACTGTTTGATAGGAATATAAAGTGGTGCAGACATTGTGGAAACAGAATAGAGGTTCCTAAAAAATTAAAAATATGACTACTATATTGTCTTACTAAGAAGGAATTCCAGTTTTGGATATTTATCTGAAGAAAATGAAAACACTAATTAGAAAAAATATGTGAACCCCTTTATTCATTGAAGCATTATTTGTGATAGTGAAGATATGGAAGCAACCTAAGTGCCTGTGGCTAGATAAATGGATAAAGAAAATGCGGTACAAGGGAATATTACTCAGCCATCTAAAAAAAATGAAATCTTGCTAACTATTTCAGATTCTCTTCCAATTATGCCTTGCTTCCTCTCCAAAGACAATTTCTTCCATTCCTACAAGTGCGAGAGTCATCTGTCTACTCACAGTGCCCATTTGGGTCATCTTTGTTGTATAAACCAATTGCCAACTCAACTAGGATGTCTGAAAGGCAGACATGCCGGCTTCCCTTTTTAGTAGATAGCAGCACCATCTTCCCTCTATCCCCTCTCCTCTCATATCCCACTGAAACCCAGCAATAAGTCCCATTTATAATATATCAACATTTATAAAATGGTGAAAGTCCACACACTCTTTTCCACATGCACTGCCATGAACTGAGTCAAGACCACCATCTTCTATTTTGTATACAGTAGGTGTATCTACTAATCCCAAACTCCTAATTTATCCCTCCCCTACCCTTTTGTTAACCTTCAGTTTGTTTTCTGTTTGTGAGTCTGTTTCTGTTTTATAAACAAGCTTACTCAACAGAATCCTACTGATAGCAGAGGGAACTATTTTAAATATTCTATAATAATCCATAATGGAAAAATATGAAAAAGAATATATATACATGCATGCTAAGTTGCTTCAGGCATGTCTGACTCTGCAACCTTATGGACTATAGGCCACCAGGCTCCTCCATCCATGGGATTCTCCAGGCAAGAATACTGGAGTTAGTTGATATTCCCTTCTCCAGGGGATATTCCTGACCCAGGAATCGAACCCAGGTCTCCTGAAGCTCCTGCATTGCAGGCAGATTCTTTACCACTAAGCCATCAAGGAACCCATTATAGATAGACAGATAGAGAAGTTGCTCAGTCGTGTCCGACTCTTTGCGTCCCCATGAACAGTAGCCAACCAGGCTCCTCCGTCCATGGGATTTTCCAGGCAAGAACACTGGAGTGGGCTGCCATTTCCTTCTCCAGGGGATCTTCCTGACCCAGGAATTGAACCCAGGTCTCCCGCATTGTAGGCAGACGCTTTTCTGTCTGAGCCACCAGGGAATCACTTTGCTATACATCAGAAACTAACACAGTGTTCTAAATCAACTGTGGTGGTGGTTTAGTCACTAAGCCGAGTCCAACTCTAGCGTTCCCATGAACTGTAGTTAGCCAGGCTCTTCTGCCCATGGGATTCTCCAGGCAAGAATACTGGAGTGGGTTGCCATTTCCTTCTCCAAAAACTATACTTCAATTAAAAAAAATTTAAAAAAAAAACACCATCTTCTCTAACACAGGAAAAGATGCTCAACATTGCTAATTATTAGAAAAATGCACATCAAAACCCCAATGAGATATCACCTAACACCTGTCAGTCTACAAATAAATATTGATAAAGGCATGGAGAAAAGGGAACTCTTGTACACTGTTGACGGGAATGTAAACTGATGCAGTCACTACAGATAGCAGTATGGAGGTTCCTCAAAAACTAAAACTGGAACTACCAAATGACCCAGCAATCTCACTACTGGGTACATACTCCAAAAAAAACAAAAACACTAATTAGAAAAGATACATGCACACCAATGCTCATAGCAGCATTATTTACAACAGCCAAAGTATGGAATTAGCTTCAGTTCAGTTCAGTTCAGTCGCTCAGTCGTGTCCGACTCTGCGACCCCATGAATCGCAGCACGCCAGGCCTCTCTGTCCATCACCATCTCCCGGAGTTCACTCAGACTCACGTCCATCGTGTCCGTGATGCCATCCAGCCATCTCATCCTGGGTCGTCCCCTTCTCATCCTGCCCCCAATCCCTCCCAGCATCAGAGTTTTTCCAATGAATCAACTCTTCGCATCAGGTGTCCAAAGTACTGGAGTTTCAGCTTCAGCATCATTCCTTCCAAAGGAATCCCAGGATTGATCTCCTTCAGAATGGACTGGTTGGATCTCCTTGCAGTCCAAGGGACTCTCAAGAGAGTCCATCAACAGACAAATGGCTAAAGAATATATATACAATGAAATGTTCTTCAAGCATTAAAAAGAATGAAATTCTGCCATTTACAGCAATGTGGATGGACCTAGAGAGTATTGTGCTTAGTGAAATATGAGAGACAGACAAATACTACATGTTGTCAAATATATGTAGAACTTTAAAAATAAAACAAATGAATGTACATAACAGAACTGTTACAGATACAGAGAAACAAACCAGTGGTTACCAATGGAGAGAGAAAAAGGTATGGGGTGGGGTGTCAACATAGCAATGTGGGATCAAGAGACATAAACTACTATGTATGAGATAAATATGCAACAAGGATATATTGAACAGAAGAGAGAAATATAGCCATTATCTTGTAAATATTTCATATGGAGTATAATACATAAAAAATATTGAATCACTATGCTATAAAACTGAAACAAATAAATTTTATAAATCAACTATACTACAATTTTTAATTTATTTAGTTTTTGTTGAAGGATAATTGCTTTCCAGAATTTTGTTGCTTTCTGTGAAACCTAAACATGAATCAGCCATAGGTTGTTTATATATCTTGTTTATAACTCTGTTGTTTCTATATCCCCTCCATTTTGAAACTCCCTCCCATCTATCTCCCCACTCCACCCCTCTAGGTTGATATAGAGCATCGCTTTGAGTTTCCCGTGCCATACAAAAAATTCCCTTGGCTATCTATTTTACATATGGTAATTGAAGTTTCCATGTTACTCTTTTCATACATCTCACCCTCTCCTCCCCTCTTCCCATGTCTATAAGTCTATTCTCTATGTCTGTTTCTCCATTCAGTTCAGTTCAGTCACTCAGTCGTGTCCGACTCTTTAGGACCCCATGAATTGCAACACTCCAGGCCTCCCTGTCCATCACCATCTCCCGGAGTTCAATCAGACTCACTTCCATCGAGTCAGTGATGCCATCCAGCCATCTCATCCTCGGTCGTCCCCTTCTCCTCCTGCCCCCAATCTCTCCCAGCATCAGAATCTTTTCCAATGAGTCAGCTCTTCACATGAGGTGGCCAAAGTACTGGAGCTTCAGCTTTAGCATCATTCCTTCCAAAGAAATCCCAGGGCTGATCTCCTACAGAATAGACTGGTTGGATCTCCTTGTAGTCCAAGGGACTCTCAAGAGTCTTCTCCAACACCACAGTTCAAAAGCATCAATTCTTCAGCGCTTAGCCTTCTTCACAGTCCAAATCTCACATCCATACATGACCACTGAAAAAACCATAGCCTTGACTAGAGGGACGTTAGTCAGCAATGTAATGTCTCTGCTTTTGAATATACTATCTAGGTTAGTCAGAACTTTTCTTCCAAGGAGTAAGCGTCTTTTAATTTCATGGCTGCAATCACCATCTGCAGCGATTTTGGAGCCCAAAAAAATAAAGTCTGAAACTTTCCACTGTTTCCCCATCTATTTCCCATGAAGTGATGGGACCAGATGCCATGATCTTCATTTTCTGAATGTTGAGCTTTAAGCCAACTTTTTCACTCTCCTTTCACTTTCATCAAGAGGCTTTTTAGCTCCTCTTCACTTTCTGCCATAAGGGTGGTGTCATCTGCATATCTGAGGTTATTGATATTTCTCCCGGCAATCTTGATTCCAGCTTGTGTTTCTTCCAGTCCAGCGTTTCTCATGATGTACTCTGCATAGAAGTTAAATAAGCAGGGTGACAATATACAGCCTTGACGTACTCCTTTTCCTATTTGGAACCAGTCTGTTGTTCCATGTCCAGTTCTAACTGTTGCTTCCTGACCTGCATACAGATTTCTCAAGAGGCAGGTCAGGTGGTCTGGTATTCCCATCTCTTTCAGAATTTTCCACAGTTTATTGTGATCCACACAGTCAAAGGCTTTGGCATAGTCAATAAAGCAGAAATAGATGTTTTTCTGGAACTCTCTTGCTTTTTCCATGATCCAGCGGATGTTGGCAATTTGATCTCTGGTTCCTCTGCCTTTTCTAAAACCAGCTTGAACATCAGGAAGTTCACGGTTCACGTATTGCTGAAGCCTGGCTTGGAGAATTTTGAGCATTACTTTACTAGCATGTGAGATGAGTGCAATTGTGCGGTAGTTTGAGCATTCTTTGGCATTGCCTTTCTTTGGGATTGGAATGAAAACTGACCTTTTCCAGTCCTGTGGCCACTGCTGAGTTTTCCAAATTTGCTGGCATATTGAGTGCAGCACTTTCACAGCATCATCTTTCAGGATTTGAAATAGCTCAACTGGAATTCCATCACCTCCACTAGCTTTGTTCGTAGTGATGCTTTCTAAGGCCCACTTGACTTCACATTCCAGGATGTCTGGCTCTAGATGAGTGATCACACCATCATGATTATCTGGGTCGTGAAGATCTTTTTTGTACAGTTCTTCTGTGTATTCTTGCCACCTCTTCTTAATATCTTCTGCTTCTGTTAGGTCCATACCATTTCTGTCCTTTATCGAGCCCATATTTGCATGAAATGTTCCCTTGGTGTCTCTAATTTTCTTGAAGAGATCTCTAGTCTTTCCCATTCTGTTGTTTTCCTCTATTTCTTTGCATTGATCGCTGAAGAAGGCTTTCTTATCTCTTCTTGATATTCTTTGGAAGTCTTCATTCAGATGCTTATATCTTTCCTTTTCTCCTTTGCTTTTCGCCTCTCTTCTTTTCACAGCTATTTGTAAGGCTCCCCAGACAGCCATTTTGCTGTTTTGCATTTCTTTTCCATGGGGATGGTCTTGATCCCTGTCTCCTATACAATGTCACGAACCTCATTCCATAGTTCATCAGGCACACTTATCTATCAGATCCAGGCCCTTAAATCTATTTCTCACTTCCACTGTATAATCATAAGGGATTTGATTTAGGTCATACCTGAATGGTCTAGCGGTTTTCCCTACTTTCTTCAATTTGAGTCTGAATTTGGTAATAAGGAGTTGATGATCTGAGCCACAGTCAGCTCGTGGTCTTGTTTTTGTTGACTGTATAGAGCTTCTCCATCTTTGGCTGCAAAAAATAGAATCAGTCTGATTTCGGTGTTGACTATCTGGTGATGTCCATGTGTAGAGTCTTCTCTTGTGTTGTTGGAAGAGGGTGTTTGCTATGACCAGTGCATTTTCTTGGCAAAACTCTATTAGTCTTTGCCCTGCTTCATTCCGCATTCCAAGACCAAATTTGCCTGTTACTCCAGGTGTTTCTTGACTTCCTGCTTGTGCATTCCAGTCCCCTATAATGAAAAGGACATCCTTTTTGGGTGTTAGTTCTAAATGGCCTTGTAGGTCTTCATAAAACCGTTCAACTTCAGTTTCTTCAGCATTACTGGTTGGGGCATAGACTTGGATAACTGTGATATTGAATGGTTTGCCTTGGAGACGAACAGAGATCATTCTGTCATTTTTGAAACTGCCTCCAAGTACTGCATTTCGGACACTTTTGTTGACCTTGATGGCTACTCTATTTCTTCTGAGGGATTCCTGCCTGCAGTAGTAGATATAATGGTCATCTGAGTTAAATTCACCCATTCCAGTCCATTTTCATTCGCTGATTCCTAGAATGTCGACGTTCACCCCTGCCATCTTTTGTTTGACCACTTCCAATCTGCCTTGATTCATGGACCTGACATTTCAGGTTCCTATGCAATATTTTTCTTTACAGCATCGGACCTTGCTTCTATCACCAGTCACATTTGGGTATTGTTTTTGCTTTGGCTCCATCCCTTCATTCTTTCTGGAGTTATATCTCCACTGATCTCCAGTAGCGTATTGGGCACCTACTGACCTGGGGAGTTCCTCTTTTGGTATCCTATCATTTTGCCTTTTCCTACTGTTCATGGGGTTCTCAAGGCAAGAATATTGAAGTGGTTTGCCATTCCCTTCTCCAATGGACCACATTCTGTCAGACCTCTCCACCATGACCCACCCATCTTGGGTTGCCCCACAGGCATGGATTGGTTTCCTTGAGTTAGACAAGGCTGTGGTCCTAATGTGATTAAATTGACTAGTTTTCTGTGAGTATGGTTTCAGTGTGTCTGCCCTCTGATGCCCTCTTGCAACATCTACCATCTTACTTGGTTTTCTCTTACCTTGGGCATGGGGTATTGTAAATACATTCTTCAGTATCATTTTTCTAGATTCCGTATATATGCATCTGAATATGATATTTATCTTTCTCTTATAATTCCCTGGTGGCTCAGATGGTAAAATCATCTGCTTACAATGCAGGAGACCTGGGTTCGATCCCTGGGTTGGGAAGATCCACTGGAGAAGGATATGGCAACCCACTCCAGTATTCTTGCCTGGAAAATCCCATGGAGGAAGGAGCCTGGTAGGCTACAGTCCATGGGGTCACAAAGAGTCGGACATGACTAAGTGACTTCAACTCACTTCACTTCACTTCTGACTTACTTCACTCTGAATCATATGTTCTAGGTTCATCTACCTCATTAGAACTGACTCAAATGCATTCCTTTTTATGGCTAATATTCCATTCTGTATACTTACCAATTTTTCTTTATCCATTCATCTGTCGATGGACATCTAGGTTGCTTCCATGTTCTAGATATTGTAAATAGTGTTACAATGGACAATGGGATACATGTGTCTCTTTCAATTATGGTTTCCTCAAGGTATATGCCTAGGAGTGGGAGTGCTGGGTCGTTTGGTGGTTTTATTCTTAGTGTTTTTAAAGGAATCGCCATACCGTCTTTCATAGTGGCTGTATCAATTTACATTCCCACCAACAGTGCAAGAGTGTTTCCTTTTCTCCACACCCTCTCCAGCATTTATTGTTTGTAGACTTTTTGATGAGGGCCATTCCAACTTGTGTGAGGTGATATTTCATTGTAGTTTTTATTTGCATTTCTCTAATAATGAGCAATGTTAGAGCATCTTTTCATGTGTTTGTTAGCCATCTAGATGTCTTCTTTGGAGAAATGTCTGTTTCGGTCTTTTCCCCACTTTTTGATTGGGTTGTTTGTTTTTCTGATATTGAGTTGTATAAGCTGCTTGTATATTTTGGAAATTAATCCTTTGTCAGTTGTTTCATTTGCTGTTATTTTCTCCCATTCTGAAGGTTGTCTTTTCACCTTGCTTATAGTTTCCTTTGATGTACAAAAGCTTTCAAGTTTAATCAGGTCCCACTTAGTTACTTTTGTTTTTATTTCTATTACTCTAGGAGGTGAGTCATAGAGGATCCTGCTTTGATTGATGTCATCGAATGTTCTACCTATGTTTTTCTCTAAGAGTTTTATAGTTTCTGGTCTTACATTTAGGTCTTTAATCTGTTTTGAGTTTATATTTGTATATGGTGTTAGGAAGTGTTCTGATTTCATTCTTTTACATGTAACTGTCCAGTTTTCCCAGCACCATTTATTGAAAAGGCTCTTTTGCCCCATTGTGTATTCTTCCCTCCTTTGTTAAGAATAAGGTACCCCATAGGTGCATGGGTTTATCTCTGGGCTTTCTCTCTTGTTCCATTGATCTATATTTCTGTTTTTGTGCCAGTACCGTACTGTCTTTATGACTATAGCTTTGTAGTATAATCTGAAGTCAGGAAGGTTGATTCCTCCAGCTCCTTTCTTCCTTCTCAAGACTGCTTTGGCTATTTGGGATCTTTTGTGTTTCCATATGGACTGTGAAATTTTTTGTCCTAGTTCTGTGAAAAATGCCATTGGTAATTTGATAGGGATGACATTGAATATGTAGATTGTGCTTCGTAACAATAACTTTCACAATATTAATTCTTCTTGCCGAGGAACATAAAATATCTCTGCATCCATTTATGTCGTCTTTGACTTCTTTCATTAGGTTTTTTTTTTTTTAGCTATACATTTATTTAACCCAACATATGAAAAATATTATAATTTCAACTTATGGTCAATACGAAAATTTTCAATGAGATATTTTACATTTTTTCAAGTAAAAAATCCCATCTATAATTTATAGTTACAGTATACAGTAGATTTGCCAAGTTATTCCATACATAATTTTAAGTATCATTTAAAAATTTAGCAGCTTTTTTAAGATGTAATTGGGTTATGTGTACAGTTCTCTTGTCTCCTTAGCTAAGTTTGTTCCTAGATATTTAATTATTTTTGTTGCAATGGTGAATGGGATTGATTCCTTAATTTCTCTTTCTGATTTTTCATTGTTAGTATATAGAAATGCAAATTATTTCTGCATATTGATTTTGTATCCTGACATTTAAAATTGTTAATATGGTGTATCACATTGATTGATTTGCATACACTGAAGAATCCTTGCATACCTGGAATAAATCCAACTTGATCATTGTGTATGAGCTTTTTGATGTGCTGCTGAATTCTGTTTGCTAAAATTTTGTTGAGGACTTTTGTATCTATGTTCATCACTGATATTGGCCTGTGCTTTTCTTTTTTTGTGTTGTCTTTGTCTGGCTTTGGTATCAGGGTGATGGTGGCCTCATAGATTGAGTTCGGAAGTATTCCTTCCTCTGCAACTTTTTGAAAGAGTTTTAGAAGGATAGGCATTAGTTCTTCTCTAAATGTTTGATAGAATTCTCCTGTGAAGCCATCTGGCCCTGGGCTTTTGTTTTTTGTAAGATTTTTGATCACAGCTTCAATTTTAGTGCTTATAATTGGGTTGTTCATAATTTTTATTTCTTGCTGGTTCAGTCTGGGAAGATTGAACTTTTCTAAGAATCTGCCCATTTCTTCCAGATTATCTATTTTATTGCCATATAGTTGTTCATTGTAGTCTCTTATAATCCTTTGTATTTCTGCATGGTCTGTGGTAACCTCTTTTATCAATATAAATTTATTTGTTTTAATTGGAGGTTAATTACTTTACAATATTGTATTGGTTTTGCCATACATCAACATGAATCTGCCACAGGTATACACTTGTTCCCCATCCTGGACCCCCCTCCCTCCTCCCTCCCCGTACCATCCCTCTGGGTCGTCTCAATGCACCAGCCCCAAGCATCCAGTATCATGCATTGAACCTGGACTGGCTATTCATTTCTGGCATTGAAACATGTATAATATCATATATGAAATGAGTTGCCAGTACAGGTTCCATGCAACCTCTCTTTCTTTCATTTCTAATTTTGTTGATTTGATTCTTCTCTCTTTTTTTCTTGATGAGTCTGTCTAAAGGTTTGTCAATTCTATTTACCTTCTCAAAGAACCAGCTTTTAATTTTATTAATCTTTATTATTGCTTCTTTCATTTTTTTTATTTATTTCTTCTTGGATCTTTATGATTTCTTTCCTTTTACTAATTTTGGGGTTTGGGGGTTCTTATTTTTGCAGCTATTTTAAGTGTAAAGTTAGGTTGTCTATTCAATGTTTTTCTTGTTTCTTGAGGTAAGGTAGTATTGCTGTAAACTTTCCTCTTAGAACTGCTTTTGCTGCATCCCATAGGTTTTGAGTTGTGTTTTCATTGTCATTTGTTTCTAGAAATTTTTTTGATTTCTCTTTTTATTTCTTCAGTACCCTGTTTTTTATTTAGAAATGTGTTGTTTAGTCTCCATGTGTTTGTGTCTCCTATACTTTTTTTCTTGTAATTGATATCTAGTCTCATCATTGTTGTCAGAAAAAATCCTTGACATGATTTCAATTTTCTTAAATTTACTGAGGTTTGATCTGTGACCCAAGATGTAGTCTATCCTAGAGAATGTTCCATGTGCACTTGAGAAGAAGGTGTATTCTTCTGCATTTGGATGGAATGTCTTGAGGATATCAATGAGAT
The DNA here is from genome assembly GCA_006410935.1 of Redunca redunca. Lineage (NCBI taxonomy): Eukaryota > Metazoa > Chordata > Mammalia > Artiodactyla > Bovidae > Redunca > Redunca redunca. Next base: position 55,278 of record SJYQ01010944.1, read on the forward strand.
CCTCTCATCTAAAGTATCATTTAAAACTAGTGATTCCTTACTAATTTTCCATTTTGATGATCTGTCCATTGGTATGAGCAAGGTGTTAAAGTTAATAAATTGTTAATTTATCTCCAATATTATTGTGTTACTGTCAATTTCTCATTTGATGTCTGTTAGTATTTGTCTTATGCATTGAGGTGCTCTTATGTTGGGTGCCTAGATATTTACAATTGTTATGTCTTCCTCTTGGATTGATCCCTTGATCATTATGTAGTGTCCTTCCTTATATTTAGTAATATTCTTTATTTTAAGGTCTATTTTGTCTGATTTGAGGATTGTTACTCCAGCTTTCTTTTGCTTCCCATTTGCATGGAACATATTTTTCCATCCTCTCACTTTCAGTCTATATGTGTCTTGAGGTCTGAAGTGGGTTTCTTGTAGACAGCATACATATGGGTCTTGTTTTTGTATCCATTCTGCCTGTTTTTGCCTTTTGGTTGGAACATTTAATCCATTTAATTCCAAAGTAATTGTTTATACATATGTTCCTATTGCCATTTTCTTAATTTTGGGGGGTTGATTTTGTAAATCTTTTTTCTTCTCTTGTATTTCTTGACTATGTAAGTCCCTTTAACATTTGTTATAAAGCTGATTTGGTGGTAGTGATTTCTCTTAACTTTTCCTTGTCTGAAAAGCTTTGATTTCTCCATCAATTTTGAATGAGATCCTTTCTAGTTACAGTAATCTTGATTGTAGATTTTTCCCTTTCAGTACTTTAAATGTATCCTGCCAGTCCCTTATTTCAGTTTCTGCTGAAAAATCAGCTGTTAAGCATATGGGGTTTCCCTTGTATCTTGTTGTTCTCCCTTGCTGCTTTTAATATTCTTTCTTTGTGTTTAGTCTTTGTTAGTTTGATTATTATCTTGGCATGTTGGAGAAGACTCTTGAGAGTCCCTTGGACTGCAAGGAGATCCAACCAGTCCATCCTAAAGGAGATCAGTCCTGGGTGTTCATTGGAAGGACTGATGCTGAAGCTGAAACTCCAATACTTTGGCCACCTCATGAGACGAACTGACTCATTGGAAAAGACCCGGATGCTGAGAGGGATTGGGGGCAGGAGGAAAAGGGGACGAAAGAGGATGAGATGGCTGGATGGCATCAACAACTCGATGGACATGAGTTTCGGTGAACTCCAGGAGTTGGTGATGGACAGGAAAGCCTGGCGTGCTGAGATTCATGGACTCGCAGGAAGTCAGACATGACTGAGCGACTAAACTGAACTGAAGTGGCATGTTTCTCCTGGGTTTATCTTGTAGGGGACTCTTTGTGCCTCTTGGACTTGATTGACTATTTCCTTTTCCATGTTGGGCAAATTTTCAAATATAATCTCTTCAAAAAATTTCTCATACCCTTTTTCTCTTCTTCTTCTGGGACCCCTATAATTTGAATGTTAGTATATTTGATATTGTCCCAGAGGTCTCTGAGTTTGTCCTCAGTTCTTCTCATTCTTTTTACTTTATTCTGCTCTTCAAAAGTTATTTCCACCATTTTATCTTACAACTCACTGATTCATTCTGCTTCAGATAATCTGCTACTGATTCCATTTAGAGTATGTTTCATTTCAATAATTGTGTTATTTGTCTCTGTATGTTTATTCTTTAATTCATCTAGGTTTGTGTTCCTTGATTCTTGAATTTTCTCCATTTTATTTTCAAGGTTTTTGATCATCTTTACTATCAGTTTTCTGAATTCTTTTTCAGGTAGTTTGCCTATTTCCTCTTCATTTATTTGGATTTCTGTTTTTAGTTTGTTCATTTGTATGGTATTTCATTTGTCCATACATTTGTATGGTATTTCTTTGCCTTCTCATTATTTTTTTTAACTTATTGTGTTTGAGGTCTCCTTTTCCCAGGCTTCAAAAAAGTTGAATTCTTTCTTCCTTTTGGTTTCTGCCTTCCTAAGGCTGGTCCAGTGGTTTGTGTAAGCTTCATGTAGGGTGAGATTTGTGCTGGGCTTTTGTTTGTTTGTTTGCTTTTCCTCTGATGGGCAAGGCTGAGTGAGGTGGTAATCCTGTCTGCTGATGACTGGGTTTGTTGTTTAGCTGTTTCGTTTGTTGTTTAGATGAGGGATCCTGCACAGGGTGCTACTGGTGGCTGGGTGATGCTGGGTCTTGACTCAAGTGGTTTTGCTTCTGTTTTCTCACTGTTTGATACTCCCTAGGGTTAGTTCTCTGGTAGTCTAGGGTCTTGGAGTCAGTGCTCCTACTCTAAAGGCTCCAGGCTAGATCTCTGGTCAGGAATGAAGATTCCACAAGTGGTTTGTTGTGGCATTAAATAAGATTAAAACAAATATCCAAAAATAAGAAACTACAGATGAACCCCAGACAAATGGCAGTTACAAAACCAGGCAAATAATAATTAAAGTAATGGAATATACACATATACCTATACACCAATGAGCAAAGTCAAAACAGTTCAACAAAAATAAAGTACAATAGATTGATGTGGCAAACAAAGGAAATAAAAAATTATATTTGCCAGTTAAGAAAAAAACTAACTAAAGCACAGACTGGAAAACAAAACTAAAGCAAGGTGACAATTGGGAAATAAAGGAATGAAATTAAAACTAACATATATGTTGAGAGGAAAAGAGAGAAAAAAGAAAGAAAGAATAGATATGCAAAGTTAAAATAGGGGTAG